>JANHFM010007687.1:63299-81334 GCA_032468115.1 Grayia smithii | reverse complement strand
AAAAAAAAGGTTCCTTAAAAATATATCCTTAATAAATTCAAAAGAAAAAAAGGAAGAGAAAAGAAAAGGAAAAAAAAAGTTCTTGTCTCTTTAAAATCTTTCGGTCTTAAGCCAAACGCCATTTCACTATCCACTTCAGCACTTTCCAAAAATTTAAGAAAAATAAGAAAAAAATCCCCTTTGCGAGTTAAAAGAAAAAAAAAATTTTTTTTTTTAAAAATACTTGTGATTAGAAAACACCTTCTTGTTCCATTTGCATTGTAATTTAACCCTTCATTTAATCTTCTTAAAGCTGCAACAGTTGGCTCCGGTGCCTAGCCCTGCAAGATGCAGGCAAGCACAGCCGCTCGGAGCCATTTCCCCAGCACTCAGGGGGCCTCCCAAGCAGCCCCCGGATCTATGCGATCCGGGGGTCTGGGGGAGTGCCGACCATGGCTGGGATGCTCGCTGACCCCCCTTCACCCGGGGGATCAGCATATTGCCGGTGGGGGCAGCCGCTGAACGCCGCCCCCCCGACAAAACAAGCGGCTATGCCGGCAGCCCTCAAAAGGGACTGTCGTCGGCACCAGAAGTCAAACAGGAAGTCAAGGAAGACAGATTTTTGTTGGATATTGCTATGAGCAGTTTGGTAGTGGAAATTATTACCAAGGTAGATGGTAAGGCCTTTCTCAATGTGAACAAGCAATGATAAATAACATTTTTTTGAAATGCTCTTAATTGGATTGCCAAGAGAGTATCATGATTGAAGTGGATCCAAAGTCAATAAATACAGAATTTGGATTCAGAACACTGAGGACTTTATTTAATCTGTCCTCTTCAACTATATGATTCTGTGCAACTTTGCAACAAAAAAAGGAACCAATTATTCTACAAGATCTATAATTGATGGCAAATTTATTTATATTGGATGTGATATTCTAGAAAATATTGTAAAGCAGTATTGAAACAAAATTTGTGTTAGTCCATTTTTCCAGTAAGGCTTTGGTAAGCCAGTTATTTTGATGACATAATTAGCTAAAATACAGAGGAAAAAGTGTTGTGTAAACATTTTCAAGTGTGCATATGCTCTGGCCATCAACACATTCTAAAAAAATGGCTTTATTCCCAGCTACTTAATTATTTATTTTCTGAATTCTTCTACAGTAATTTTTGTTAAACTACAGTACTAGAAGACTTTATTTCTAGTCAACAGTGTCCATTTAACACATTTATCTTCCAACTTCTTTTTCAAGATTTAGCAGAATTAACTAGACAATATAAAAGAAATCTTGTTTCTCACAATGTTGTCTCTTCATGTACAGTAGAATAATGCTCAGTTTCTTTCTTAAATGATAACTCTAACATATTAATAATGAAAGATGGTAAATACTATTATTCTTGTACAAAATGCCTGAACCTTGATTTCTGTAACTAGATTTCAACATCTATGAAATTTGCCAGTAAGTTTAAGAATGTCTCATACATAAATATAGGCTGTTATTGAGAATTTTTGGCTATTTCAGGGTATTGTAACAAAACTAATTGCTATTTTGAAAACTCTGTCAGGAAAAATAGTAAGATTTTTTAAAAAATAACTTTAACAAGGGAATATTATTTTACATTCCCAAATAATCTGTTCTGCCATAGAAATTCAGTGCCTTCAAAGTAGAGAATTGTGCATTAATTTATGTATTAAAAAATAATGGTTTCTATATTTGTCGAGGTACACATTATATTTTCTCAAGCATGGAATCTCATTTGCTTTGCTGGTCACCTTGGATATCATGTGTTAGCAGACATGTCTGTAGTTTCCAATGTGCATATTTACTAAGTATTCACAATAAAATATAATAGAATTTGGTTACAATTTCTAAATGCATTTGTTGTAAATTATTGTATATTAAAATAATTAAAATTGACAAATGATTTGTCTGTACATTAATATAATAATAGTATAATATATTAAAAATCCTAATGTATTTAAACATATATTAAATTATTGTTTACATAAAAATTAATTGAAATACAAGAACAAATAAATATAGAGAATGGCATAAATTCATGTAGACAGGTATATATATTATTTTAAGATGATTTAACAACCATTTTCTCATTCCAATATTAATTTTACAAAGTTTCACCTTTTTAAAAAATCATTTATCAATTTGGGAACAGATTTGCTAATTAAAAATACTTTTTGCCCAGTGTTTATGATTAGAAATTGATTAGTTATTAAGATTTTTCATCAAAATTTGTTTTCTGGAGGCTAATGAACGCTAATCAAATTCAGATGAATAAATGCTACCTATATCTGTCAGATGATGTCTGTCATAATATGCAGATTTAAGACAAGAGTTTTCTGCATAAATGTGTGACTTGGTTCAGATTTCACTGAAGTTTGTGTTTTGTAGTCAAGGTGTACAATTCCTGTGGATTTGTCCTACTACCACAAAAGTCAAAACAGGAAACCTATCACTACCTTCATTATGTAATATTTTTTTTTAGCACCTGAAAAAGACTATATATTAATGTATTTTGTTTAATCGTTTACCTGTTCAACAGACAACAGATATTTCTGATCTGAAGCTAAGATATTAAGGTTCCATTTCCCACTTGGCTACTTCACTTCAAACAGATTACAAATAGTGCAGAGACAGAGAGAAGATTTGGATTCTGATGTTCATTTCTGTCTCACTACTAATTGTTTTTATTCTTACAATCTCTTAAAACTGCTTAAACTAATCTCAGGCAGCTGAAGTATAAATTTTATATTTGCAAGTGTACATTTTAAATCCTTATTTGGTAGTTATTTTAGACCTTTACTTTTAGATTAACTCTCCTCAATATATTTTTGATTAAGTCCCTTGAAGATATCAAACCTAGATGCAAAAAACTACATGACTTCAAAATTTTTCATTATCACTTCACTATTCCCAAAAGATAGACAAGAAAATAATTTGCAGAGATAAATGTACTACTAGGTTTGTTGAATGCTTGAAACATTATTTGTCTTTATATATGCTTGATGATGGGTTATTTTTAATGAACACAATGGCACCTGAAGTTTCACCAGCAAAACAGCTACAATTTCACGGAATTAAAAATGGTCTGTAAATCAGACAGTTCCAGAGAAAAAACTTATTACTTAATAAATTTGCAGTATACACTGGGGGAAGGGGAGGGGGGAACAGACGACGATGACAACAAGTAAATCATGAAATCTTGATGCAGCTCATATTTAGCAAGTATATAAAACAATATTCCAAGGATAAAATATACCTTAAAATAACTAAATATAATTAAAACTGGTTTTAGTAAATAATGAAATATCATTAATTTTGGTCTCTGCATGATATTAGGATTACTTTAAGTTCTTTTATTACTTAGAGTTCTCAACATGTGAAAACACAATGATTTTCAGAACAAACATAAAATGTATACTACTAAATCAGAAGAGGAATAGATTTCTTAGAAGTATTTTGGGACATTTTTAATTAATCTTCTGTAGTTCACATTGATTTAGCAGACCATATTAAATTTAAACTTCTTGCAAATATTTAATACCTAATAAAAGTTCAAAATCAAACTTAGATTCTCTATATTGAAAATCAGCAATGAAAAAATTACTTTCCAAGAACCACCTCAGTATATCAGATGGTTATTATTTTATCTACTTAAATACTCCCCATCTATTATGTATATAATTCTAAGGTTTATTTATTTGTTTGTATAGCTACCCATTTCAAACTCATGACTCTCAGAGCCTAACAATAAATAAAAATAAGATAAAACATATCTACAATAAAAGTCATAGTATACTTGGATTTCAGTAAAGCATTTGACAAAGTAGATCATAACCTATTTCTTAGTAAGTTAAAAGAATCTGGGCTAGACCGCATCACCACCAGATGGATTCATAACTGGCTGACAAACCACACTCAATGTGTAGTCGTTGAACTACATCTACATGGAGGGAAGTCAGCAGTGTGGTACCCCAAGGTTCTATCTTAGGCCTAGTACTCTTCAATATCTTCACAAAAGATTTAGGTAAGGAAATAGAATGGGAACTCATCAAATTTGCAGGTGACACCATGTGGCAAGAATAGCCAACACTCCAGAAGATAGGTTCAAGATCCAGAAGGATCTCAACAGATTTGAACACTGGGCTTCATCTAACAAAATTAAATTCAAAGTTGAGAAAAGTAAGGTTTTACACTTAGGCAAGATATAGAATAGGTGGCACCTAACTTAATAGCAGCAACTGAGAGGGATCTATGAATCCTAGTAGACATCCACTTAAATATAAGCCAGTAGTTTGCTGCAGCCACCAAAAAAGCCAATGCAATCCTGGGCTGCATCAACAGAGGGATAGAATCAAGATCACATGAAATGTTAGTACCATTTTATAATGCCTTGGTAAGACCACACTTGAAATACTGCTCAAGATGTTGTCACCACAATATAAAAAATATTGAGACTCTGGAAAGAGTGCAGAGAAGAGCAACAAAGATGATTAGGAGACTGGAGACTAAAACATATGAAGAACAGTTGCAGGAATTGGGTATGTCTACTCTAATGAAAAGAAGGCCTAGGAGTGACATGATAGCATTATTCCAATATTTGAGGGGCTGCCACAAAGAAGAGGTGGTCAACCTATTTTCCAAAGCACCAGAAGGCAAGGGAAGAAGCAATAGATGGAAACTATTCAAGTAGAGATTCAACCTAGAACTAAGGAGAAATTTCCTGACAATGAGAATAATTAGCCAGTTGAATAGCTTGCCTTCAGAAGTTGTGAATGCTCCATCACTGGAGGTTTGTAAGAAGAGACTGAACAACCATTTGTGCAGAATGTTATAGAGTCTCCTGCTTAAGTAAGGTGTTGAACTAAAAGATGTCAAATCACTCTGTTATTTTGTTGTTCTATTATATTATGACAACAAAATAATAAATAACATATACAGTAGCTGAAATAAAAAAACAACAACCAACACAATTAAAATAATAATGATATGAGATCAACTACATATCCAGAACCTCAAACTTAGTAACAAAGCCAAGTCTTCAAGGACCTATGGACATCCAGCTGGGCTGGAGTAAGTCTAATCCATTTCTTTGGAGGAATGATGTTCTAGAGAACAGGAATCACAACAAAGATAAAAATCTCTTTGAAGGTCCTTAAGATGTGATTAAAATAGAATAGAATCGTATGTTGCCTCTCTTATTTCCAAAATTATGATTAGAAAAATGCTTACCGCAACTTAATATTATCGTTGTTATTGTTGTTATAATTATTATGCTGCTCTGCAACAATGTTTTCAGCCTACCGGTAGTTATAAACAGGACATCATTCAAAGATACTGCCAGGTTATATATCTTCTGCTGTGTTTATCAGTTGCTCAGCTTCCATATTGTAGAAGTAACTTGCCCATTGTACCTATTTTGGCAGCAGTATAATCAGTGTCTTACTTGGAATAAGGGCAAACACATATTTGATATGTATGTAGCTGCACTATCACACTATCATTAGATGGGTACATTTTCTTCAGATGTTTGCTGCCATCTAGTTCTCATCCATGTTTTCCACCCAGATACAATAGCTTTACTGTTCATGATCCTAATGGAACTTTTGTGAGGACCAAGGGTATTGCTGGAAACAAACAAACAAACAAAAACCCCACAAAACCTTTAAAAAAGTAAAGTGCCAATTCCTACTGTACTAGATAGATTTTAGAATAATTCATCATGGCTTTCTTTTTGGAATACTAATGTTATTTATGCTGTAGTTAAAGCAGTCAGGATACCTAGTTGTTGATGTTGCTGCAGGAAAAGAAAATCTACAATGATCAGAATTATGTAGACAATGTGTCAACCCTGAAGCTGGCCTGACCAAAACCATTTTGAAGCTGCAGTGTTGCCACACTAGACGTTCCCACAGGTGGCTTGAGAGAGGAGGATTGAAGTTACCAGGCAACCGGACAGTACCTTGATTGGATCATGTGACTGATTGTTTGGGAAAGGCGAAAAAACTTTTACTTTTAATTAGGTAAAACATTCAGAGTCCGTTTGCACCAGTCTGTGCCAATATGGTATATATCCAATAAAACTATTCTTTGAGGAATCTACCTGCCTTGGAGTTCTGTTTGCTATCAGTATATTACTTGGAACCTTGACATGGTTTTCCCTGTGACTCTTTGTCGAAGCAAAAGTTGGACATTGAAGAAGCAGGATAGATGTTTTTTGAACATGGTGTTGGAAATGATATCTGAGAATACTAAGGCAAGCCAAGAAAATTAATGATCATAAAATACTTTGACCAGGCTCAAATTATTATTATGTCAAAAGTCAGTTTTATTTTTAAAAAGCTTTTTAATTAATTAAATGATTATGTGTCATCGAATTGTTTTTGACTCTCAGGAATTACATAAATATATTTTATTATGAGAATAATCCTATCCTTATTCTGTTCTTTCACTGGTCTCCCAGTGGGGCTGGTAATCTTCTTTTCCCTTCCACCTTTCCCAAAATTAGGACCTTTTCCAGAAAATTGGGTCATTGCAGGATGTCCAGTTAGTTCAGTTAGTGGCTGCCACCTAAGCAAGCAATATATCTCTACTAAAATAATAACATTCAGGGTTTGTTTTTTTTAAACTAGCAAAATTATTTCCCCTTCTCAAAGGCATACTTTTTCTTCCCATGAATTCCTTCATTCATTTTCCTTTGGGGAAGATAGCTGGAAGAGCAGGACTGACAAATAGTCAACATGTTTTTGGAATTAAGCTAAAAACTTTGCACTTGGTTTTTCATGCCAAGCTTCCAGTAAAATATGTTAAAAAAGAACCATGGCAGTATTTTCAGATATGTATAAGACTTTGTGTCCATTTGTTGTTGTTACTCACACATACACAGTAGTCTAGTCCAGTCTGCAATCCTGCTTCATTGTTATTAATGGAAATATTGTTCTTAGCTGTTGTGTAAATACTGAACAAACATTACTTCTCCCTAAAATCACAATTTACATTTACATTTATAATTGACATTTGCTAAAAATCCATGTATATTACTGTAATTTCTTTTGCAGGATTATGCTATAGTTAGTGAACATATAATTTTAAAGAAGAAAAATAAGTTTTTTATAACCAATGTTAAGGGAAAACTGAAACTAATGAAAACAAATAAACAAACCCCACCGAGGGTTCTAGCAAAGCCAATAGCTTGCTTCATTCTAGAAACATGATCAATAAGATAATAACAAATGCTAGGAACAACAAAATAATAATCTCTTTTTATAAACAGCACATTTAATACTTGACAATGTCATTTGATGAAAGGGATTTTTAATTGTTTTCTCCAGTATCTAGATAACTTTAACCTCTTACATTCTTTGAAAAACTGATACACAGCAAGAAAACAATAGCATTGCTTTCTTCCTATTATATACAATCCTTTCTTCAATCAATAATTTGTACACTGGCAAAAGTTTTTGAATGGACCTGTGCCATTTCCTCAGTCCTGGGCTAAATAGAGATGAACATATGTAGAAAATGTTTTTGTTCAGGGTCTTTTGATGGCATGGTTAATTGTACTAAAATGCAATTGATGAAAAGTGAATTATAGATTCGATAGGCAGTGCTGCAACAGATGTAGAAGGTCATTCAACAAGGACTACTCATTACTTTAAATTACTACCCTTGTGGAGAAACTATGGTAAATGCCAGGTTGGAGTGCTTTCATTGAGAACTCATCTTTCAGATTTGCCCGGGAGGCTATCTTTCTCTTTTTGTGTTAACATGGCCCAATTAAAAGCAGTTGGCTTAATGAAAAAGAAATTCTTTGCTGTTTTAGACAAGATTTATGCAGCTGATTGTATGAACACTGACTATAAACATTTTAAATAGCTGCCAGATAGCGCCAAAAGGCTGTGTTATCATTTTTTCATATTGTTATCATTGTTATTGTTACATTATTATTACTGTGCTGGTTGAATTTTTGGGCTGGTTACGATTTCCATTTTATTCATCTATTGTCTATTATATTTTTTAATTTGGTTTGTGTGATATTGTGAGACGTTCAGAGATGGCCTGGAGTCATGCATGCTGAAATCAAATAAATAAATAAACAAATAAATATTTGCTATAAATAAATATTTCATGGATCCACATCTGCTTTTTTTATTTTATTTGTGATCCGGTAGTAAAGGTAAGTAGAACCCACCCCTGGTTTATATCCATAAATTTTTATGAAGTAAAGATTCCATACAAATCAGGAACTGATAGAGAGAATACTGGTGAATTAATGAAAAGCATTTGTAATGGATAAGCTGAGTAATTGTAAATGTGCTAACATGACATTCTTCATTTCTGAATTATGATCTTGAAAACCATAATTGTATACCACTCACAAACGTACACACCTGACCTTGTTTCTTTGAATTCAATTAATGTCATGATGTGGAAATTATGGAAGAAAAAAACATTGTTTTTATATGAAAAAGTCCTATATATTTAGTTATAGTTTCCTTAGAATAAAAATTATGCAACTGGTTTGCTGAGTCAACAATCAATGATATTAATACCTCACAAAATCTATGCCATATACAAAATATTTATAAATATAGTGGCAATGCTCTCTTTTGTTAGGTAATACAACAAAAGATCTCAATCCATGCATGGCTGCAGCAACAGGTGGAATCTTTAATGATCATATCTAATACCACATTATTCATAGTTCAGAAATTCAGGAAGAGAATAAAGGATTTGGGAAATCAGGTAATGTTCTCATCCATTCTTTTGGTCCATGGAACAAACAGATAAATGATTAGCTATTGACACAAATGAACAAATGAATGACAAATTACATTGAAAAGAGATATTTTTTTTCTATAACCACATGCTTTTATTAGCTGGATAGTTATCAGCTGTCCCAGAACTGAATTGATTTCATAAATCCCTTTTACTGAATTTGGTTGGGAAAATTTAAACCTTATCTGTTGAAATGGAAACCCAGTAATAAGAACTTAAGATGAGCACTTGGAAATTATAAGAATCAAAGAGAATAAATTGATTCATATGAAACTATGAAATAAAAATTAGAAATAGCACATTGAAGTAAATAAGATTAACTAAAGATCTCAAAGAATGGCTCTCATGACTAGAATGTAAAAAATGATGGACAAAATTGGTTCAAACCTAATAGAAGCAATGAAAGGGAGACACGAAAAATGTAGCCATGTGGTAGAGAACAACTGTATTAAAATAAAATATTTATTTTTATTTATTTTATTTTAACAGATTTATATGCCGCCCTTCTCCCAAAGGACTCAGGGTGGTGAACAACAGCTAAAAACACACAATAACGATTAAAATCCAATATAAAACCCATACAAAATTTAAAATAATAAATAATAAAATCCCAGGAACAGAATCAGCCCATTTGTTGGAACAGGCAAGTCTTTAGGTCATGACGAAAAGAGCAGAGATTGGGCGCCGTCCGGAGCTTGGTGGGTAACCCATTCCAGAGGGTAGGTGCGCCCACAGAGAACGCCCTGCCCTGGGTGTCGCCAGCCGACATTGTCTGGTTGATGGCACCCTGAGGTGGGCATCCCTGTGTGAGCGTATGGGACGGTGGGAGGAAGGCCGGAGATGGTCCTGCAGATACCCCGGACCTAAGCCATGAAGGGCTTTATAGGTGAGTACCAGCACCTTGAAGTGGATCCGGAGGACCACCGGCAACCAGTGCAGCTCGTGCAGAAGAGGTGTTATGTGGGAGTAACGGGGAGCTCCCGTAACCATCCGTGCGGCCGCATTCTGGACCAGTTGGAACTTCCGGGTGCACCTCAAGGGCAGCCCCATGTAGAGGAGTTACAGTAATCCAACCGAGAAGTAACCAGGGCGTGAGTGACTGTGCGAAAGGCATCTTGGTCTAGGAAAGGGTGCACCAGGCGAACCTTGGCGAAAGCCCCCCTGGTCACGGCCGTCAAATGATCTTCTAAAGACTGCCAGGAATCCAGGAGGACTCCCAAGTTTCAGAGGAAGCAAGACCCCCAACCCCCCAAGTCGGATACCATGGTCGATGTATCGAAAGCAGCTGAGAGGTCAAGTAGGACCAGCATGGAGGAACAACCTCCATCCCAGGCCCTCCAGAGATCATTTACCAGGGCGACCAATGCTGTTTCCGTGCTGTGCCTGTGCCGGAACCTCAATTGGTACGGGTCTAGATACTCCAATAGATACTATTGAGTTGGATCATCTGCTGTTTTATTAATGTCACATTTAAATCTAAATATTATACTTTTACCATTATAGATCAGGGATCTCCAACCTCCAGGCCATGACCCATTACTGAGGTGTGGCCTATTTGGAATTGGGCCGCACAAGTGGCTGGCTGGAGCATGCACGTACGCAACTCAACTTGCATGAGCAGCAGGCTTGCAGGCACTCATACATATGTGGGCCGGCCCACCACTTGCACAAGTCAAACTGTGTGCATGCACACTGGCTGGCCATCACACACAGATTGTGTGCACTGCCCACCACTCACACGGCCCAGACCCCAGCTGGGTTGTCAAGTAGCAAAGGTTGGGGGCTGCTGTTCTAGATAATGGAACTTCTTACCTCAGAAGACCCAAGTAGGCCTTCATTTTAGCTGGTTTTCACTATTTGGTTAAGGTATAATTTTTTACCAAACTTCAGCCTGATTTAACCCACCCCAGTTTTTTTAATGGTACAGTTTAATTCCTTTCCTCCAATGTTACGTGAAGCAGGAGAAGGTAGGATGAGTTTGAATAAATAGAACATGTAATAAATTAATTTCCACTATAAAAGGTAACATTCTAGGACAAGGGTGTCAAACTTGATGTCATTGAGGTCCGCATCAGGGTTGTGTTTGACCTCAGGGGGCCGGGGTGGGCATGGCCAGCCCAATGTCACTTGTGTCGGGGTGCCTGTGGGGGCCCGAGTGTTCTGTTAGTGAAAACAGGCGCCTGAGCTCTGTTTCAGCTGCCATGGCCTCCTGCAACCCTCTGCCAGTGAAAATGGAGCTCAGGAGAGCCGCATACCGCCCTCCTGAGCTCCATTTTCACTGGCAAAAGAACCATGGGCCAGTCCTTAGCTGTTTCTAGGCCGGCCCCATGGGCCAGATCTAAGTACCCCATAGGCCAGATCTGGCCCATGGGCCTTGAGTATGACACACCTGTTCTAGGACAACACACTTGGCAATATATACAAATAACATTTTTGCCATAAAAATACAGTCCTATTATAGCAGTGTTTTATATTGATAACATAAGTCACACTGTTCACATGAGCTTTGTGGTCATGCATTTTCTGTAGAGGCTCTTTAAGGTGCTGCAGTAGTATTAGTGTGCGAAAGTATTGTTCACACACTCTGGTATTTCATTAAGAAATGTTTGATGGTTTTTATCGAGGCTTGAGTTTTGCAAGCACTGTAGAGGCAGTGAATTTGGTTGACAAGTTTATTTGTGCAACAAGGTGGATAAGCATTTGTGATTCACAATTGGAATCACTGTGGGGTTGTTAATTTGAAATTCTCACAGTATTCCTGATCAGATATTCATTAAAGTGTTTGCATCACATGCAGCCAGGTCTGTATAAATCAGTTTACTGTAAATTTACGCTTCTTACAAGTTTATTACTTTATCAGGTATTCACTTAGGATTTCCGCTGTTCTGTCATAAAATATTTCCCAGGCATAAAATATATTCTCCTATTGAGTTAATACATTATATTAATCAGACAGTGCATCAGCTGCTGTGGGCAGAAAAGGGAACTAAGAAACATTGTTTACCGCCGAAGCAGCTGGGGATCACTTGATAGGGCACTGGACAAAAGAGGAAATATGTTAACATGAATGTAGGGTGAAGGTGGATCATTTGCAAGATGGAGTTGACAGGCAGGCGAGCCCTTTTTTGCTGTTTTTGTTTTCTACTTCATGCTGTCCATCTTGGCTGGGACCTCTAGCTAGAAAAAAAAAGTTACAAATAAAAACTGTAACCAGGGCCATATCCATGAAAGTTAAAGTCCTATTTTCCTCTATCTTAGCACGTGATAAGGAAACCAGAGGGTTGGTAATTCTTTGTTTACTTATAAATGTAAGACAATACTGTTTTAGCGTGGTTTGTTCAATAACATATTAGTTTGTAGATAGGGCCAGGGGGTGTCAAACTGGTGGCCCACGTCATGCACTGGCCACGCCCACCCCAGTCATGTGAAGGGAAAAAAAGTCACAAAATGTCACGTGACGACAAGACGCCGCGAGTTTGACACTGGTGAGAGAGACTAATCCCAGTTTATTAAGACAACTATGGTTCGTTTTGCCGCTGTTAACAGTATCCAGATGGATCTGAAGTTTCCCAGGAGTAAAAGGCTATTCTGCTCCTGTTTATGTGGAAGTGGGCTTTTGTTTAAACAGTATTAAACTGGTTTTTTTTACTTGCATGTTTGTAAGGCTCTGATGGAATCTGTGTGTTTATGCAGGCTGTGAGATTTGTTTGTTTGCTTGCGCATTCCAGGGTCTTTCTTTTTTAAAGGAAGTATATGAAATTTGTAATCCAACTTCAAATGGTGGCATTAGATTTAGACTTGTCCCGAAAGAAATCATAAATTGTTGCTCGGCATGGGTTCAGATGTTTAAACAAACTGTAATTGGGTTAAACAAAGCCTGGATTTATGTTACGTGCAACCCAGCCTTGTGTGCAGTACAGAGTCACTGTATTGGTAGAGGTTTGGAAGCCGATACTTGAATTATTTTTAAAATGTCCAATTCCAGTTTTGTGAACACTGAACTCATGAATAATCTCAGTGAAAATAATCTATTATTTTGTGACCATTTTAGCACAATTGTATCAGCGTGTTTATGTGTGCGGCCAGATTGCCCAAATCTAAACAATCTATTTCATATTCATTAATGTTTGCCCTTTAAATATATTTTACTTTCCTCCCTTTCCATGCTTCTTTCTTTTTCTGAGCTTTCCTAATCTGAGAAGTTTAGTGTGCTGTAAGGAATAAGAAAATTTAACAAGGTTTTTCAATAAATCAGAATTTCATCTGAGTAGACCCAATGTTCTCTGCCCTTTACTTGAATGGATTTTATGACTTAATGGAGTACCTTCCCTGTGATTAGACTGCAAGAGGTAGCCATGTCTGATTTGTGATATTGTAATATCATTATATCAACAATATGATTTAGGAATGGCAAAATCACACCAGGGGAAAATAGAAGAAAAATAAAACATATTTCCTTTCCCATGTATGATGGGTGTTTATCAATATAGTATATACTCTATCATGGATGCGCACGCTATGAAGTTGATGGTGATTTTATTCTGAGTATCTGCAGGCTCTATTGGCAGTGTTTAAAACTGAATGGTAACAATGAAAATGAAAAGCATAATATTGATCACTTCTGAGTGGACTACTGCACGGAGCTGCCCTTGAAGACCATCTGGGTGCTATAGGTGGCACAAAATGCAGTGATACAAGCAGTGATGGGTCCTTGATGGTATGCCCCTGTTTCACTGCTGCTACGTGAGTTTCATTGGTTGCCAGTAGTCTTCCAGAAGCAATTCAGGTTCAGGTTCTTCACGGCGTAGGGTCTGATTATATAAGCATGCTTTTCTGTTATAATCCCCACCCGCTGGAGCAGCATCTTTTCAGAGATTTGGACAGCACCCACTCTCCTAGGGTTCCAGAAAGCCCTTAATACTTCGCTCTGTTCCCAGACCTGAGGATAAATGTTGGTGCATGTGGTAGAATGCAGTCCAGAGTGGCAGGAGGGAGGGGCTCTTTCTCAGGGAGCAAAGAGACAAAGACGCCTGGAATGTTTGACATGCAGAAAAAAGGGAAAGATGGAGTTTGCAGGATATATCTTTTTTTGGAGAAAGTTTTTTATTTTTTCCATATTCATAAACATAACATAAATGTACAATTTCTCATTTGACATTCAAATTTTCTTTTAAATCTTATCATCTTAAATCCAATAAACATGTTCGGGATTGTTCTTCTACCATTTCATCTTTAATTTAGCAACATGTTGTTAAACCATGGGACAACTTTCTATGGCCAACTCATCACAAACAACTCACTGTGGGACAATTCAACAATCCAATTTAATTATTTAAAATAATTTTTAAAATAATTTTAATTTTTGTCATTCACATTTTATTTTGTCCCTCCTTTGGCATCCTTTCTTTAATGATTTTATTTGACCATTGCTTTTATATTAGTGTAACTCTTGTGTGCTGTGGTGAGTTGTCCCACAGCGAGTTGTCCATGGTGAGTTGGCCCACAGTGAGTTGGCTGTGGCGAGCTGGCCATAGCGAGTTGGCTGTGGTGAGTTGGCCGTGGCAAGTTGGCCATGGCAAGTTGTTCTAGACCCACATCTCTGAATATATCCTAACTTTTCCAGATAAGGCAGCACATTAGAAACATTGTCATCGTTGAAGACATTGAGGAATCTGATAAGGAAATATCTCTGATAAGATGACACAAAAGATGATACAATAGATCACAGATTATCTAGGTTATTCATAAAAATAATGTCAAAACCCATGAAAGAAAATTCAAGTACACATTTAGCTTTTCTCTATCTATTTTTTTAAAATCTTTTATCAAGCTTACCCTTATGGAAAGTAGTATAATATCATATGATGCAACATTTGGATTTGAAGACAATTCACACAGCTTACAATTGTCTGTTATCCTGGAAAACTTTTTTAAAAGTAAACGAACAAATCAGATTCACAGATCTATTATTTTATCTCCTTCTGTATTAGAATATATTTAACTGGAACCCACAATAGCCCAAAATTCATTTCTTTCCAATTTTATCAGACATTTTTCTTCTGGGAAATTTGTCAAATCATCTGATTTATATGAGTTTTGAAATCCAATAAATCCAGAGGGTGCCAGAGTGGGGAAAAATCTAATATAGAATATATGAAAGTTTTGTTTATATTTAGTTCAGCTCGTCTAATAAAAACTAGAGTCATTGATTTTTATGCAACTTTAAAAATAGGAATAATTTCTTAAATGATGTTGCACATGTACAACTTTCACAATGTCATGGTCCAATAAATCATGCTTTAGCATTTATATAATTCATTATATTAATGATCCTTAGCAGCCTTTATAAATTAATTTGCATTATTATACTCATCTGTCACACCCGGTAAATCAGATTTGAGGCTAAGAGATAATAGTTTTCTAAAATTACTTGCTAAATTTATGGCAGAAGCAACATATTTACCACCTGGTGAGTCTGAGGAACTCCAAAATTATTATTTTTTTTAAAAAATGAAATCTCTCAAGTTCATTCGATATTATAGAAATTTTGGTGATCTTGCATGAAGTCTTGCAAGATTTCTGACTTCTCACGTGGTATCAAATTAGGTGGATATCATGGGGGATGAGCAAAAAGATAAAAATGGCAGGAGAAATTGTATGCATGAGATATATATTAAAAAGGGACAAGGTTTCGATCATGTGGTTGTGTCTACCATCCTGACTTTTCTTAACCTCACCCCAAAAATAAAATATTGGAGGTGAGATTTCCAAGTTTCTTAAGATGTGACTATCCATAAGATTTTGGCCATTTTAATTGGCATGGAGGAGGTGGATCGGTACAGGTAGATCTGAATATATTTGTACTGATTAAACATTCTAAGAAAAACAATTTTCATTTGGATAGGGTAGCTATGTCACATATACAAATCTTCTAAATAAATATCGGTAATTTATTTCCTTTGATTTAATTTTAATTTACATTCAAAGAGAAATAATGTTTCATATTTATTATAATTTTTAGTATTGTAATGATTCAGTTTTGAGCCATTTAAAAACACTTTGGTCTATGTGCCATCACAAAAATAGTGATTCGTTTATTCAGCAACTTGGTTACAGAATTTCTACACAAAAGGAGTTTTTTAATGGGTTTGGTTTTTCTTTGAAAGTAATTTCTTTACTTTGATGTACTAGTTAAACCACTTCAGCAGTTCTTGCTGGGAGTGATAAGCAGTGTAAAATAATTTTATAAGTGAAACAATAAATGTAATAGATTAATCTGATTGTCAACTGTAAACCAAACTTGGCAGCAGCCATTTTTCTGTTCCTCAGTTGCCATTGATTAGTTGACTAGACTGAAGTTCTAGAAGGAAGGTGGGCTGCTGCCAGTTGTAAAATCAGTTCGCAAATGTGAGCATGCGCCTTCCGTGCCTACGCACGGCATTGAAAAACCAGCGATTATATAGGATGTGATAGCTCCTGGGCAGGTGGGTGGGGCCAGCCCTGGTCAGTACTACAGGTTCTCCCGAACCGGTCCAAACTGGCAGCAGCCCACCACTGGTTGTGTCCCATAACCCTCCAAGCTCCCTAATACAGCAGTCAAAAATATTATCCTTGAAATGGCATTGCATTCCCCTAGTGTTCATATAAACTTACAAGACATTTAATTATTCTTTTTCTACAACCAAACAAGGAAATTTTGCTAAAAATATTTCTTTTTTTTTTCCAGAGATCATCATTTATGTTTAGATCAGGGGTGGTACTACTTACCTCTCCTACCGGTTCTAAAGGTGCACACGCTTCATGCGTGGTCAGGGTGCACGGAGCATGCGTCCAGCACATGCGCGCGCTTTGCATGCGCACATGCCGGACAGGCACTCCTGCGCATGCGCAGAAGCTTTTTTTGATGAAAAAACATCAAAAAAAGGTTTCCTGCAGAAGCGCGCTCTGCGCGCTCCACACACGGACCGGTAAGTATGGGCGCATGGGGGGGCGGCGATCCGGGATGCGTAGAACCGGTTCAGTGACGTCACAGCACCACTGCTATCTATTCACACGAACCAGACTAAACTGGGGGAAACCCACCACTGGATTAGATCCACTCTGACCTCATCTGCTATGTTTGCCTAGCACTGAAATCAAAATACAGTGTTAGTTTGTATATAAACTACTTTCCTACTTAGGACTCTGACTTACACAATATTCTGCATAAAATCCATAATTATCTCTGTAAGATTTCTGCAAAAGTTAAGATTCCTACTAAGACTTTCCAGGGTAGTTACAAAGAGTTATGATAGAGGTCTTTGGCTTTTACATGCTGATGGATACACAAAATAGCCTCAGCATTTTTTTTCATTTTTCAGCACAGCTTTTTTTTTAAGAGTTTAGGCACTAGTATTCGTGATAACAATAGTATTTATGATAAAAACACAAAGCTGTGTTTCTAATATTTGTCATCTTTTCTCCTGAGAAGGACGATAGAGACAAAGCAATGCTATTTCTAGAGATGAAAACAATAATAGCAAAAACAACAACAAAACTACTTTGGAAGAATGAACTTAAATCTGTTTTAAATCCCTGAGTACATGGTAGAACTTGTTTCCTAGATAATTGAATCAATTACCAAAAGTTCTGAAATATATTTCAGAGCCAAGCTTTAAACCAGACATGATGCCAAATGAATCAAGAGAAAGCACTAGTGTTCTTGTTGTTTTTTTAAATATTTTAATAACGTACAAAGGGGAGATTTTAATTAGGATTACAAGGAATGGAATTTTGGTTGAAATTGACCAGATCTGCATCCTCCATATAGTAATGCATAACTGTAAGAGATACTGTAAGAGTTGTGAATCAGATTATGGATTCTGGAATGTAGGAAACCAAAAGTGCTTAATGTTTTAGAGAAATTAAAGATGTATTTGATTTGTCCTTCACTGGGTCACCTCACAAGTCAATCACTTCACTAATTCTATATGCTACTTCTCTTATTGTGGAGAATTGCTAGTAGAAACTTATCTGAATGACTTTAGAACCCTTCTTTTTTTTCCTTCCTGGTTCTTCCATCTTGTCATAGAATATGTTAAAACATTCCATCCATAATCAATAGCCACTTCTATTCCTAATTTCCAGATTCCCAATTATTTGAAAAAGTATAAAACATAACTGTAATTATTGTAGAGTCTAAATCAGGGGTGAAATCTAGCAGGTTCTAACAGGTTCTGGAGAACCGGTAGCGGAAATTTTGAGTAGTTCAGAGAACCA
>JANHFM010007687.1:43189-63199 GCA_032468115.1 Grayia smithii | reverse complement strand
TCTTTATACTGTAACTGCTATTCTAATAGCAAATCCTTCATAAAAGTTATTGCATTACATTCTTGATTAAATTATCTCTCTATTGATATATAATTTTATGGTACTACTCCCCCCCCCAAAAAAAGTGGTGTTATTAGCTAGTTTTAGAAAATACACTTTTCCCAAAAGGTTTCCACAATTGTGGCCACTACTGTAAGTCAAATCAAGCAAGCAATCATAACCACATTATCACAAAAATCTTGACCTTTTCTCCTTTTCTTTATAGCAAAAAGGAACCTCAGAAGTAATAACTGGGTGTGTATGTGACAATTATTCTGAGAATTACAATATCTTCATTGTTTTATTAAGGATCTGATACAGGGGTGGGTTCTACTTACCTTTACTACCGGTTCTGATGATGCACACACTTTGCGCATGTTTGGTGCATGCAGAGAGAAGCGAGAAGCGCAGCTGGACAGACCCTATCCTCGCCTGCGTGGCCTGATAGTACACAAAAAAAACCATCTTTCAGAAGACCAAGAGCGCAGGGCTGGTTCCCAGGCTGCTTACTGCCCAATCAGAACAATCGCTCTAATTAATGGCCTCTTTAAACAAGGGGGAAAAAAAAGAAGAAAAGTCTCCGGCCGTGGAAAGCAGGCGCGCCCCATCAAGGTTGGCAAGGTGGGCAAGGTGGGCAATGATTAATATTCCGCCTCTGGTCAGGGCACCGCGTGGAGCCCAGCAAGTTGCTCTAGTAACACGGGCGGCCGCAGGCAAGGCGCAGAAGTCACCGCTGTCTCGCCCCATCCCAAAGTGGGGATTCCCAGCCCAATCTTCCGGATCCAGGTGAAAAACCAGGGCGCATGCGCAGTAACATTTTTTGGGAAAAACCTACCAAAAAAGCATTCTGCGCATGCGCGGAGCCCGCGGAACACAGACAACTGTAAGCACGGGTGCGCGCGCAGGTGGACCCAGCTCCCGGGTGGAAGAACCGGTTCGGTGACGTCACAGTGTCACCGCTACCGGATCGTGCAAACCAGTCTGAACCGGGAGCAACCCACCACTGATACATACACACACACACACATTACAGTACTTTAGACAATTTGTTTAGAAGAAGAATTGGTATTTAATTACTTGGAATAAAATTTGATTATACAGTACTATTCATCAATGTCAGCAAATGTCATTATACAGGGCAACTTGACAGTAAGATGGGCAACATATAATTTTGAGTAAATAAATAAATAAAAACTCTGGAGTTGCTTTATATTACACATATTCACTAGGAATTAATATGGCTCTGCCAAGAGAGTGATTCTCTCAGCTTTTTGGATCAAGCTTGAAAATGTTTCATTATCTCTTGACTGTGTATGAGAGTTTTCAAAGAGCACAAAAGGCTGCATGTGAAAAGAAAATCTCTCGCAAGTGCTTGTTTTCTGCCCACACAATGTTGGCTTTCATCCTCTAACTAATACAAGGATAGGATAAATCGACATTTCAAATTCAGAGTTAAATTCAGAGTTTAAAAAAATCTCATCTGTGCACATTGGGTAGAATATGTCTACTATTGCAAACTACGTATATAAATTGTTGTTTAGAAGTCCTAAGTAAAGAATAAAATAAAAATGATATTATCATTATTTATAAGATTTCTATGATATTTGAAAAAAGCTGTGTTTTTACAAGTCAACAATTCCTTTTTATTGGTTCGATTTACACATACAAATTCACTCTCATAAATGACACACATGGCAAGTACAACTAAGCTTTAAATTATTATTTCCCAGTAGTACCCTGTTTATCCAACTGAGAAATGATGTTCCTATCTTAGGAACTTTATTAATTTCAAAGCAAAAGGAAAGGGAAATTAATTAAAAGAAATCTTTGAAATAAAAAAAAAGAGATTGAATATTTCCTTTTGCTTATATGCTGTGGTATTTGACTTCACCTCTCTGATTGTTATTCATATTAAGAAAAAGATAGACTAGAAGTCCCTAATTCCAATGCTGCTCTCAAAACAGCTTCTTAATGTGCTGCTGTAATAGAATCTGGGAACAGGTGACTAATAAATTAACCAAAGGTATGCAATCTATTATTGCCTGGCACTGTTCCAGTCACATAGCTCACATATGACAGCTTGTTTCATGTAAATTTTATTGTATTGCAGGTTTCATTTGTCACCAAGGGATTGCCTTGTTAATGAGTAGAAAATGCAAATGATATTTTATGCAAAGCCTACTAAACAAAAGGTAGGTGTGCAACATTCTTATTACCATGTTATTCTTTATATTGTAAATGAATAAGGAAGTTAGATATGGCAAAAGTAATTCATTAATCTATTGAAAACTTTCAAATTCTTTATGGGTTGTTTCAAATACTATGACTATTCCAAATGAGTCTTCATTATTATTGCTATTGTTATTATTATTATTGTTATTTTATTAGCATAATCATATAGTTCTACTTTCCAAATGGCCTTAGGATCAGGTAGCATGAGGTTGGTTTTTTTTAGCATTCCCCCTTTCTATCAAATATCCTAAATGTAAGAAAAATATCACAATTTTTGTACCATTTCATTTTTTTTTTACTTTGGAGAAGAAAGATTGATTCCTACTATCTGTTTCAACAAAAGGCACACATATTTAATGAGGCTTCATTATGATGTTGCCAATTGTCCTGCTATAACCAACCTAAGGTTTCTTTTTTAACACTGCCACCATTTATACCACTGTATATACGAGAGGTGGGTTTCAGCAGGTTCTGACCAGTTCTGGAGAACTGGTAGGAGAAATTTTGGGTAGTCTGGAGAATCAGTAGTAAAAAAGTCCCAGCAGATCGGGAGGAAATGGGATTTTGCAGTAATCTTTCCCTGGATTGGGAAGGGAATGAAGATTTTATAGTATCCTTCCTCGGGAGTGGAATGGGAATGGAGATTTTACACTATCCTTCCCCTGCCATGCCCACCAAGCCATGTCCACCAAGCCACACCCACCAAGCCACACCCACAGAACTGGTAGTAAAAACATTTGAAACCCACCACTGGTATATACCTTAGCATAATACTGCTACTAAGCATGTGTGATTATTCATAGGATAATTGAAGTCCAACTTTTTTGATTCACATAAGAACTGGATTTTTCTTTCAACAATTTAGAAGTTTGGGAAAAATTGCCCTTCTACAATAATCTTCATTATTTTTCCAAGGTTTCCCAAAGGTGATAAAGGTTCAATATTAACTAATAGTTTAACAGATTAACAGAGTTGGAAGGGAGCTTATAGGTCATCTAGTCCAACCCTCCCCCCCGCTCAAGCAGGAGACCCTACACCAATATTAACTAATAGTTTAACAGATTAAGAGAGTTGGAAGGGAGCTTATAGGTCATCTAGTCCAGCCACACACCCCGCTCAAGCAAGAGACCCTACACCATTTCTGCCAAATGAAAGTCCAATCTCTTCTTGAAGGTCTCAAGTGATGAAGCACCCACAACTTCCGAAGTCAAGCTGTTCCATCGGTTCACTGTTCTCACTGTCAGAAAGTTCCTCCTTATCTCTAGGTTGAATCTCTCCTTGAATTTCCATCCATTGTTCCTTGTCTGGCCTTCAGGTGAAACTAGTTTGCTAGTATGATAGGATACAATTCATATGGTCTGGTGATATGAATTCAATCAAGGTAAGTAATCCATAGTTATCAAGCTTCTGCTGAAGTCATATTCTTTTATATTTTTTTAAAAAATGATTTGGTAGATACCCTCTTCTCATGGAAGACCAAACTAAGTATAATAGGAGTATTATAACATCTTTTTGGACAAATGTAACAAATTTTATTAAAAGGTATAAGTTTTCATTAAAAGATGCTTTAAATGTATTCACTTGAAAGGTGCTGCCAGACTAATAATTTTTGATTACCAATGGCTAATATGGTTTTCATTCTATAATGAACTAAAATAGTATTGCTCTCATTTCTTTGTTAGCTTTTGTTAAATTTCTTAAGCTAAATTCTTCAGCTGTAATACTGATTTTTTTTAAAAAAATCTACACATCTAACTTTCATTTATTAGCTTTCCTAATAACATTGCTATATATTATAGATATTATAAATACAAAGGAAAAGGAAAGATTCCAACAAAAATTAAAACAGAAAAAATCCAGACCAGAGCATTTTAAGGGTTAAATCCTGTAATGAAATCCAATATAGATATGAATCCAGTCTGGTCAATTTCACTACTCAGAAAGTTTCCCTTATCTTTCTGCCGTGATCTGAAGACCTGGCTTTTTAACCAGCAAGGGTGACGCGTAGATTTTTACTGACTGTTTTAAATCGTTATTTTAATCTTAATTTATATTGTGGGGGTTCTTACTTTTAGTATTGCATTTATGTCATAATTTTTCGCACTTTTAAATATATTTTTGTATTCTGGTTGTGTGAGTCGCCCCGAGTCCTTCAGGAGAAGGGCGGCATATAAATGCAATAAATAATAATAATAATAATATGGAACGGAAAGGGAATTCAGAGCCCCCACTCCCAAAGAAAAGAAAAGTAAAGCAACAAAAGAAAGTTAACCTTAAAATCCATTAGAGTAAATCAGCCTAGTCAGTTTTAAAAATAAGAGTCAAATTAAAAGGATGAAAAAAAACCTTTGAAATGATCAGTTAAAAACCAAGACATGCTTAAAAACCAAACAGCGGAGAGAAAAAAAAATGGAAACTGGAATTCTCTGTCTGCCCCTAGCAGAAATTGCAATCTCCAATCTCATCTTGTATCTTCCAAAAGTCATCTTGGGTCATTCCTAGTTGCTCCCATTTAATGTAGGGAGCTGACTGCCAAGGAACCTGCTTTGGTAGCAAAATCAAAAAATGCTTTTCATTAGCAGGAGAAGCAATTCCCCCCACCGCACATCATGCCATCTTGGAGGGAAGTGTTTTTTTATTGTATCTTGTGAATGATATGTACATACAGTTTATATATCTATTGAGGGCAGATGTGTCTAAGTGCCAAGCTTCCAGGAATTCTCTAGGTTGTTTTAGATTTAGTTTGATCTAAGATGCTCAAAGATTTAGCTTGATCTAAGATACTCAAAGATTTAGCTTGATCTAAGATGCTCAAAGGGGGATGTGGTGGCTCAGTGGCTAAGATGCTGAGCTTGTCAATCAGAAAGGTCAGCAGTTCAGTGGTTCGAATCCATAGCGCTGCATAATGGAGTGAGCTCCCGTTACTTGCTCAGCTTTTGCCAACCTAGCAGTTCGAAAGCATGTAAAAATGCAAGTAGAAAAATAGGGACCACCTTGATGAGAAAGTAACAGCATTCAGTGCGCTTTCAGCATTTAGTCATACTGGCCACATGACCATGGAATTGTCATCAGACAGTGCTGGCTCTTTGGCTTAGAAACTGAGATGAGCACACACACACTGAATCGGGAATGACTAGTACATATGTGCGAGGGGAACCTTTACCTTTAAGATGGTCACAGTTTTTCAGCTGAAACTATGGTTGAGTTTATCCATGTTTTGCGAGATTAATAAGTTTTTATTGTGACCTTTATTTCCAGAAAACTGTAGTGCTAGGAATAGATAAGATGCTTCATTAAACCCTCAAACTCCAGACCTTGTTAGAGGACCCAAGATTAAGGAAGATACATACTATCTATGGGGATGAGTAGGGAATTTTATGTAATATATATTGTGTTTTCTTATTGGAAGGCCATAATATAGATTTACCAAAACTTCTGTTTCTTTACTACTTTTTAGCTACTGGTAAGGATATGTCAAGGACAGCCAATATTCTCTACTTTTGAAAGAGAAATATTTAGCAAGACAAAAGAGGATATTCTTGGATGGACCAAGTTTGGCGGAACTTGTCTCCTAACAGATGTCAAGGTAATGAAAATCCTTGAAAACTACTAATTCATGCGTATTCAAATGATCTACAATTTGGTTTTAGAAAGCATCAACCACTTCTGCTTGAGGTTGGGTGATCGACAACAAATGTCAACAAAGGATTCATTTTTATTTTTTCTTTGATAATTTTAATACAAATGTTTACAACTGTGCTATCAAATCCATTTCTAGGCTGAGACATGGGGTTATTTTAGAATTATTTTAAATTTTTAATATTTTATATTTTTATATATAGGATTGCATTTATTTTTATATATTGTCTATTGTATTTTTATTTCTGTAAGCCGCCCCGAGTCCTTTGGGAGAAGGGCGGCATATAAATGCAATTAAATTCAAATTCAAATTCAAATTCTTGCATTCTGTGCTGATAAGGATTTCTCCCCCCCCGCTATATACATTACAATGTAAGTCTTCTTTTAATTCTGCTTCTATCCTTTATAAACTTCTGTTTTCAATTGATATATTGCAATCATAAAAATCTCATTACAAGTTTTCATTTGTATTTTTTACAAATAATCTTTGTTTAGCAACTGCTCAGCTTCATGACCTTTCACAGTTACAACAGTGATAGGAAAGTAACTTTATAGCCAGTCCTCATATTTATGACCATCATAGGTCAATAAAGCAAAGGAAAGCTGAAGTGAGATCATAAGCACAGTCACAATTTTACTTAGCAACTGCTTCATTTAATGAACAATTGCCATCCCAACTGTGGTTGCTAAAGAAGGACTACCTCTAACTTGTATTTTCTCTACTGTACCAGATTCAAACTGATCCAGTTCATCATGCTTCAATGAAAGGTATTTTTTTAATCTTTCTGAAGTCCACTTTGGTGATAGCTAGTCATGATTCAGCTAATGTAAATATATTCTCTGAGAAATGTGTTAGATCATGTCATTACCATTGCTACAATCAATTAATCACCTTTATTGTCACTTGGTTCTTTATCTTTCTTTCTGGAGCTTCAAAATCTAAAGTGATATGGTAATATTTGTAGTGGCATCTGTTCCCATGTAGTGTTGATGAATTTGCTGTATCAGATTTAATATATAGTCTGGTATAGCACATTTTAGAAGCCAGAGATCTAGTTGTCAGATATTAGATTCTGTTCCTAATACCTGGAAGTCACCAACTACTACAATTTTTCTTTTTAAGGATCATGAAGGATAGCTAAGTTATTTGTGTTGCTCCTTAGAATTCCATTATCTGTTTGGCCTAGTCTATTTACTGTTCATTCTCTGAGATTCATAATTCCCCCCTGCCCGAAAGCTATTTCTGAGTTAAACTAATGAATATCTTCTAGGTCTCTAGTTTTTCACCTTGGGCTTGTTCCTCCTTTGGATTTTATTTCTAACAAAGAATTCCTTCTCTGTCAGTTCTTCTTCTAGTATTCATCTTGCTTGATAAATAAATCTCTCATGAGTTGTAATGTGGCCATTTGCAGCTTCAATTCTTTTATTTATTGATGCATCATTATAAACATCTTGTTGCAAATGATTTACAAACAAGAAAAAAATATGCCACAGGTATTTCAAATCATGACTGTGATCTTGTATTTGTTGACTTTCTTTTCTGTTTCTTAAGGCACTATTATTTTACATTAAAAAAAAAAAAATCTGTTCTCAGGCTTTCAGGTTAGCCAGGCAGACACATTAGGCATAGACTGATTTTTTTTCTGAAACTTCTCCCTTGAAATCCCTGCCAAAATCTTGTTAGTTTACTATTTGTTAAGTCAGCACATGTTCTTGACAGCTGTTATGTGCCAGAAAACAAATTACATAAGTTTGATTGGAACCTTATTTACTGATATAAGTTTATTGATATATATTTAAAGCCTGATTATATTTTAATAACATTAATATTAATAAATTTATTAATTGTATATGCTCTTTCATTTCCAGAGACACCAAGCCATTTACCAATTGTTAAAAAAAATATCTCTCCTTTTCTTGTTATACTCCAGGGAATTAGGCCACAGCCAGTATGAGAGTTTCTTTCTAATGCTTTATTTGTTTCCTGGACTCAAAAAGATGTTTGTTTACATGTTGTTGTACTGTCTCTGCATAGTTTCTGTAAGGTGTCAAATCTGCCATCACACTGCCTCACTTCACTTTGATGACATCCTACCATAAAAAGGAGGAACAGGGAATGGGAAAATATAGAGCGGTAGCGGGGGATAACAGGAACCAGAAGTGCCAACCAGAAACAATGGTTGAAAGATCCAAGGACACAGATATTGGAGCGGAATAAAAACACCCACAAAAGAGGTGCCAAACTTTAGAACTGTTACTAAAACATTGAGCTTGAATGCCATTGGATACTGAGAAGTTGACCAAGGGGAGGAGGGCCTGGGAGAAGAGAAAATCCCCGGGTTTATGCAGGAATATTTAGATCTGGCTTTACTTGTGCTGTAACCAGTTGACTTTAGTAAATGGTTTAGTAACAGTATACCTTTCATTACAAATGGAGTCAAGGGTCTTTCTTTCCTAAATGCCCCAGCTGGGACATGGCTGATAACTCTCTCTCTATACCTGGAAACTGACTGACTCATGTTCCTGCTTCAATTACTGTAGTGTACTCTGCTTACACAGCAGGAATCAATAATTCAATCTTTCAATGGCAATTAGCATAAATTAACACATGTCTCTTACAAACAGCATATCTTAAAAATATAATTTCATCCCCAAAGCTGAGCACAGAGGTCTTTAAAACATATAGATTCCCTGACCATCTTCTGTATTTCATTGCTCCTTCCTGAAGGATTCCATGTCCAAATTATTTTAGTCTCTTTCCGTTTCATTATTTTCCTCCAATTGAGATTCACCCCTTTTTCCTTTCCCATTATGATGAGAAATAACAACAAAAATTAATAGCTATATAACTGGCACATATGTCCGCCCCCTTTTTGAGCCATTTAAGGCTATTACTTATGCTGCAGCTACCAGTTTATAAGCAAGGCAGACAAGCCCTGGAGAATACAATGTAAGAATACAAATCATTCAAGACTTTTAATAAAAATTCTTCAGATTCTCTTAAAATAGGTAAAAATATCTATGATTAAATAAATAAATAAAAGAACAGTTAGACTAAAATGACTATAATAACCATAGGTAAAAATACTGGCCAAAATATCATAAATAAGATGAAACACTATTGTTCATTCCTATTGTTTGCCAGAATCTCCAGCCCTCTTTTAGTTTAGCTTAGCTTTCTACATTTTATATAAACTCTTCTATGAAAGACTTTCAGCCATAAGCATATGTCAATTCTACAATAGAAGTAGATTATTTTTATACATTTTCTATTCTCTGATAATGACTTTTATTACAGAAAGGCATTTTATTTTCTATGTAAAGCAGAAGTACATTGGAGTTTTGCATTATTTTATTTTAGCTTCTGGAAAAGATCAGTAGATAAAGTGTCAAGTTTGGTTTGGTTTATTCCTGACACACTAAGGGTACATAACATTTGAAAATGTCAAGCTTTTATTGGATATGATGTGAAACTCTTGTTAACAACTAGAAACCAATATGAAGAGAAGCTAAATGTTGTCACTGCCTTCTCTTTCTTTAAATGGCAAATCTACTGAGTAATTTATTCAAGAGACAGTGATTTTAAATGCTTTGATTTATCATCATTAGAGTTTGTTTATTGGAATTTTGGGATAAAGACTACTGTAAATATCAATCGTAATCATCAGTTCTGAGTAGATTCCTTCAATCATCTTCTCTAAATAGTACTTTTTAATATAATAAATATTCAGATTAAAAACCAATGCCAGCACAGCATTGCACAGCACAAACTTTAAAAAATTGACTAGTCCTTATCAGAGTGTAATATAGCTTGGATATTTACAGGGTGAGACCATATTGGTCTTCACAAATAAAAAAAATGGTTAAATTTGACATTTAAATGATAGAAGTTTAAATAATAAGTTGCATCACATACTTGTTGGCATGTTAAGAAATCTGTCTTTTCCTTTTGAAATTCTTCTCTAATTCTGTAAAAGACAGTTCCTTAGAAACCTGAAAAGGAGGAGAAAATAACAGACTTTCACTTGGAAGAGAGCCTATAAATACTGCTCAGAACCTGAAATAAGAAAAACACTATGCGTCTGGCAGAGTTGAGGATGTGTCACATCAGAAAGCAACAGAATGTATTCTTTTCTGTTGTCATTCTCCTGTTTTCAGGTTGAGAATTTCCCATCTCTAGTTTGAAAGAAACAACTAGGACACGTCAGTAATACAGCAAACAATGGCTTCTAAATAATTGTCAGAGTGAATAGAAAGATTTTAAATACAAGCAACCTGAATGAGTTGAATACATCTTTAAAAGACATAAGTGAAGAAATACCTAACATGCTAACTAAAAAAACAAAAGATTATTTGTAGCACAATAACCTAACTTTGTTTTGCTTTGGTACTTGATATGTTATCCATATTATGAAACATCAGTTAAAACAAATCTTTGACAAGATTTTGCTTGAAATCTCTCCAAACTCACCCTAAAAGATACTGCATGGTATTACAATTAGATGAAAGTACATGAAATACCAGAACATAACTGACATAACAATTCTTTGCCAATAAGATTTTTTAATATAGATTTGGTTGTCTGCTGCTCAAAAGTATGTGCATTGCATAATAAAACATGCCTAGAAATGTGAGACAACAGCTTAGTATTGCAGTTGTTTTTCATTAAAATACATTGAAAGTTAATGAAAATGAGAACATATTTTATTTTGCTTGGGACTTAAACCTAGCCTGTTTATGCATTCATAGTACAGCAAATCTGAAGAAAGTAATGGAATTAATCCACTCCATTAAGGTGAAGAATATTCGAATATAGTGTTCTAATGAAATTCTGTTCCATTATATAAAAACTTAAATTTCCAAAAATACTGATGAGTTGGTCATGATGCTACAACTACATTTTTCTCTGAATTGGAGAGTTCAAAAAGAACTATACAAAACTTCTATAGAAAAGTAAGCAAGATACAGAATATTATTCATATAGAATATCATCCATATGTTGGTAAAGAGCATGAGTTAAATTGGAGGAATAGTGTGAAGGTCGAGGACTAGGCCCAATAACAGGAGTACAAAGCAAGGTATAAAATAAGTCTGTTTATTTGGTAAATAGACTTACATGGCATTAATGTTGCTCTGCTTCTTTTGCAGGTACAGACAAAAAGCGAGGAATGAACCTAGGCACAGGTTCTTATACAAATGGGGCGGAGTTCAAGACAAAAGGTAAGTCACATGTTTATGTTATAGTATTAACCCTTTAGTTACATACATTTGTTAGTTAGGTATTTCATCTCAACAGTGATTACCCCAGCTATGAATTTTAATGATTGTTTTAAATATTTTTGTTTATAAATTGTTCTAGTGTTTTTCTAATTTGTTCTAATTGTTTTTAAGACATACAGAGTTTTGTAAATGATATGGACATATTGGACATTATGTATGATGGACATGAATAATCCAATGAGTCACAGTATTTCCAGGTGCAGATTCTGGAACATGCCACAGGTTGGTCAGTTTTCTAGATTGAGAGAACAGGGATGCCAGCAAGTGACTTTCAGAACAAGTTATCATGGTAGCTAAAAAAGATAACGAAAGTTGGGAGCAGCAGAAAGGACAATGAAGTGTCTGAGGAGAGATATTCAATGTCAAGTATGAAAGAACAGATGAGAACATTTTAAAAAAAGTTAAAAAAACAAACCACAGGACAATTTATAGCTAAGTTATTCAACAGTAATTTGTTCATTTTACTTGTTTGCTTCAGCTTGTATGCTGCTCCTAATCATAACGAGCGAACAGATAACAGCAAACCCATGCAGTCGAAATAAACAAAGCAATTAAAAACAACTCCACAATATATAATCATGGAAGAGATCTAATACTTTCATCTCTAATGAAAGGGAGATAGAAAGATTACTCTGAATTCCATTACAAATGGGATTATAGGATGATGGAAACTTTTGTAAAGGCAAAACCTATTCATGAATCAATTCTACTAAAAAGTAGGATATGACTAATACTGACAATAGATAATACAACAATTAGCATGTAATAAACTAGCATAAAATAGGAAAGGTACAGATGAAATGCATATGAAACTAATGTTGTGAGAGAAGAGGCAGTTTAAGTGTTAACTGTCCTATTATCAACAAATATGGAAAAAGATGTGTGAACTAAAGATTGAAAATATCTTTGTACATATCTATACCAAGATAGGTAAATCAACAAATTACTGAATTTTCTCACACATCTTTAAGACCTTACAAAGAAGAATATGGCCATACATGGAGGAAGACCCGTACATGGAGAAGGAAATGTCAAATGAATAAACAGATTTCAGAAAAGGCAAAGGAAAACATGGAAAATGGACAATGAAGAGATCATGACAATTTAAGAAGAAAGATCCCTTTGCTTTGTTGAATACAGCAAAGCTTTTGATTCTGAGATTATGGCAGAAAATGAATTCTGTTAAAACTATTAAGTATGCCAGAACATCTGATTGTTCTGAGGAACCTTTACAGTGATCAAGAAGTATTATATAAAATGAATTTGATGAAACAGAATAGTTCAGAATAAGAAAAGGAGGAAGATAGTGATGCATATTGTCTCCATATACGTAAGGATTGTAGGAGTCAACAACTGAAATCAAAACACTAGCTATCTGCATTTGCAGGAAACACAACTTTACTAGTTCAAAGTAAGGAAGACTCAGAAAAGTTAATTAGGATAATAAAAATGAAAAGTGAAAAATGTGACTTAATGTTAAATATTACAAAAACAAAGCTAAAATCAGTCAGCATGCAGAGAGACTCACAACAAGAAGTAAATAGTTTTCTTGTCTTATGCTTAATGGGCAGTGTGCCAGAGATATAAAGAGATTAATACCAGAGAGTAAGGCAATGACAAAGTTAGACAAGGTGATAAGTGGTAAGGCTACTTCTAAGATAGCAAAGATCAGAACAATAAAAGTAATGTCCATCCTATTTCCAAACCCTCTTTGTTCAATCTTTGGTAATATATTAAAAGCTATGAAAATGAGATACTGAGAAAAAGTGCAAGGAAGAATTTCAAATTATGGATTCAGAAATGGCTAATGAAAGTATCTTGGAAAGCAAGGAGGATCAATTTAAACAAACCTATACTTGGCAGGATTGAGAGAAATAAAAGACTTTGGATAAAGTGGATAAAAATAAAGAGATTATTAAATCTCTTTAGAAAAGCTATGGAGAAAAATAGATGGTGAAGTTGATGAAGCTGCCTGGAAAAAAATCTAATAAAGTTATCTAAATACAAAACAAGAACTATGGAGTATCACTAAGGTCAGGTTCAAACGGTAGATATTTGTCCAAACATTTTTTATTTATTAATCATTTGTATACTGCAGCCCATCTCACAAGATGAGTTGTGCTTGAAACTGTAAGCCGCCCTGAGTCTCCGGAGAAGGCCGGGATATAAGTGGAAATTAAAAAAAAAAAAAGAAGTGACTCTGGGTGGCTTATAAGAATTAATGAAACATCAATTTAAAATCAATTGTTATAAATATGAGTGTTTTTACATTGTTGTTTTATTTATTGTTAAAAATAAAAAGTCAAGTAAAAATGAAAAACATTATAAAAATAAATAAATACTTTATCAAGAGTTAGGATTGACTTGATGGTCCCCAACTAAGTAATTAACTAATGTGAATAATGATGCTGCTAAATGAATGGCAAGCATAAAGGGCATCTTTTTAAAGAGATATTTAGGCAAATAAATTTTAAAAAATAAATATATTTACCTAAGAAAATGTCAAGGAGGAAATTTAAACTACTGTAGTACATTATATGTAGGCTTCTTTAGGAATATATTTCTGAACATTCAATAGCTGAAAAAATGGACTGTTGTTTGGGATTAATTAATACAATTTTAGTATTTTAGTATTTTGCCATCAGCGCTAGCTGCTAGTTCTTTTCCTGTCCCAGTAGTAACTTATAAAGTCACAAGAAGTTGATGGCAGGCTAGCCAATGGGGCATCTCTTGAGGAATCTCTAGGAATCCTGGCCTAATTTATTTATTTATTGTTAGGATCTATATGCCGCCCTTCTCCTGAAGGACTCAGGGTGGCTCACAAAGGTTAAAATAACAATAAACAATCATTAGTTAAATTTAAAATAACAGTTAAAATCAGTTAAAAACAATTTTAAAATATTAAAAAACCCCATCTGGTCAGCCAATTTGTTGGAATAACCTCGTCTTCAGGTCGCGGCTGAAGGAGCGGAGGTCAGGGGCCATCCTGAGCTCAGTGGGCAACCCATTCCAGAGGGTCGGTGCGCCCACCGAGAACGCCCTCGCTCTGGGGGCCGCCAGTCAACATTGTCTGGCCGACGGCACCCTGAGGAGGGTAGCCCTAAGTGAGTGCACAGGGCGGTGGGAGGAAGGCAAAAGGTGGTCCTACAAATACCCTGGGCCTATGCCAGGGGGTACAATGGGACAAGATATATAAATAAGGACCTTGGTCAATATCACTGCCTCTTCCCTGAGGCAGAATGCCATTCTCAGCTGGCATTGGATAGTAAGGGTTGGATTTTTTTTTTTACTTTCCCAGTCTTTTCAAGAACTATTTAACTATTTTAGAAATGTAAATGGACCTTTGAGGCAATTAGGAAAAATATATATTTTTCCTATACTTTATACTTTATATATTATAAAGTATAATTCCTTCACATTGGAATATTTTCATCATTTTTTTTAGAGAAGATACTGGAGAACTGGAAGAAAAGAATAAAAAAAGGAAGGGGACATAATTATTACTAAGAAGGAGAAGCTGACCCCTATGAAAATTCCAAAGGATTTGGGAAGCATTGTGCTGGAAAAAGAAATACTGAAGATATAAACAGAGCTTATAACATTTGCAGCTGTGGAATGACAGATTTTTTTTCCTTCTTCTATAATACATAGAGTCATCCAACAAGATTGAGTCAAAATAGTTTCAAGTTAAACCAAAAGTTACAACAAACAAACAAACAAAATCTTCATATAACACACAGGTTGGGTCATAAGTAATGGCAATGCAACTCTTAGCTTTAAAATAGGGATCAGAAAAATTTACAGAAGATAAGGCTGTATTCTGCCCTTAGTACTTTATTATTAGAGCTCTATGCTGCCCACCTCACCAAGGCAATAATACTATCACAGCAATATGCCACTGAAACCAGTTACTGGGAAACACAGAAGCAGCTATTATGTTTATGAGTCACTTGTGAGCATTGTAGTAGAGGCATTGTATAATACAGATGATAATCACCATGAAAGGAACATATCAAATAGTACTTCATGAGTTATTTTCAACTTTAGAACCTAAAAAATTCAACTATTAATCTTGCATCGATTCCAGGATAGTTTCATAAGCAGAGATTCACACAGCTGTATGACTTTACAAAAGGAGACCCTTCTGAAAAAAACAGACTAATGTAGTAAGCATCAGGATCCCCAAACCAGCAGAGATCAATGTATTAATCTACTAGAATGTACAACTTCCCAACATATAGTACTCCTTTGTTGCAGCTCTTCATTTGAAGTCTCAATGTACATGTGTTTTAGAAAATTAAAACAGAAAATGGGAAAGGTTTCTTCTTTTTAGTCCATTTTGCTAATTAATACATCAAAGATCATAAAGAAGAACTCATCAGCTTTTCTCCACTACTGCATCATTTTAAAGAGCTGTGTCAGCAGAGACTTTAGCAGACAGTCAATACATATTAAGACGAGTTCCAAGCATTAAATAATAAGAAAGAACCATATGAAAAATGAAAATAAAGCAAATAGCTAGAGGCTAATGGAATCCCATTTGTGACTTTGCATAAAAGGGAGGAAAGGGCAGCATTTTTCCAATACAAACAATAGCTTGTACATAAATCCTTCCAATCTATGCTATTATAACCACCATAACAGCTGTATATTTATAGCAAGTTAAATTAAGATAGGCATTTTTGTTGCCAAATCTGATTTGAAACCTGGCTTATTGAAACACATTTAGCAGAAAAGTTGTGAGAAGCAGAGAATTTGAGTTTGAGTTTCTGAGATTACAGAGGAACCCTGGTATAGCTCATCCCATTGGATGTATTGTCTGAAAGTGTAAAAGACTGGGAATGGATGCCTATGGGAAAAAATAAATACTTTTGTTTTCCCTATCATTTATTTGTGTTTTTTACATTCACTTGATGATCAAGATTAAACTGTTCCCTTATTATAGTGGGGCAGATTTATTAAATTTATATGTTGCCCATCTCACTCTGCAAAGGGATTCTTTGGAGCTATAGATTTTCTTGACCAGATCTGCTGACATACCAGCTCCATTTCCTCTTGTAATTGACATCTAGTAGCTGGGAGTTATATCATATCATATCATATCATATCATACTTTTTGTATAGGGAGAAATGGGAAATGGGGTCATTCTGGCAAACTCACTCCATTTGTCTCCCCCGTTTCTCAGCTGTTCCCAAGCTAATTGGGCAGTGGGTAACTTTATAACTTTAAAAGTTAATTCTTGGCTTTACTAAGGATCTATTTCTGTTTATATGTTACCTTTAAAAGCTGTCATGGAAGTTATTTTTTAGCTTTAAGTCAAATCTTGGCCAAGCCAAGAAACTAGCAACTCCAGTTTAGACCACCATTCCTTTTCTTTACGCAATAGCAATAGCCAGTTCAGAGTTCAGAATCTCTGTGGTGGGTTTTGTTTTCCTTGAGTGTTGTGTTAAAAACAGTGCTAAATTAGAACTTGGGAAAAAGAAGAGCTAGCCTTTTGCTTATAACCAGGGATGATGACATGGCAAAACTGAGACAGCAGTGGAGTAGTCTAAAGTAAGAGGTGAAAGATAGGAACAACAGCATTTTCCATTTCTGTCTGCTTGTTTGTTTATCTATCTTGCCTATACATCCATCTGTGTGTATTATCATATGCCTCTAAAGACCACAGCTGGACTCTGTTTGTGGTTTGCCTGTAATAGTGTAAAAGAGACCCAGGGCCTCACCTATAGACCGGGTATGGAAATTGGAAATGAGAGCTTGTTTGGTTTGAAAACAATTCCTTGCGAACTATTATGAATGCAGTGGGCCTCATTCCAACAAGAATTGACAGGAAGGGCTCCCATTTATTTTTTGGCAAACAAAATGCAACTGCTATGTTTGCAAACCACCTCCTGAGTAGCAGGGCACAATTTCAAACTGATGAGTCACTTTTTGGAAAGATTTTCGGCTTGAGATTTAGCAGTGGTTTCAGAGAAGAGGATGAAAGACAAGACCAGGTGAGACTCACAGTTTCAAATAGAAAAATAACCTTTTGTACACTGAAGGCAAAGGAAAGAACTACAGAGTAGGAGAAATTAAAAATATTATGTCCTTCTACCATAGAAATGAAAATTGCTGTATGCCAAAAGGATTAACTAAAAGTATCTCACTAAAAATGTCAGTGATACAGTGCAGTTACTTTGTTTAAATAAAGCTTTATTATACACAATATATTATCACCGTGATTATTAAAGCAGACAATGTAGCCTTCATTTTTTAATTTTGCAAAACATATAACAAAGTTTGTTCAAAATGGTTGCTTTCCAAATATCCTTTAAAAGAAGGATATGGTTTCTAAGCTAAATAGAAAAGGCATTAAAATATTTATCTATGAGATTTTCACTGTGGTATTAATAATCTAAAGCTTTTTACTCCAAGAGAAATTAAATATTTTCTAAACGTGCTAGAATACATGAATTTAGTTTCTACTTATATGTGAACTCCCCCACCCCCCGATATAAGTTATTCTGTTTATGGGAATGTTTCTGCATAAAAGGATTACTGTGATAGGGATGGAAAATAGAATTCAACAACCTAGGTCATGTTATTAGTTAGAATTCAGTAGATAATAATTAAAGATTTTCACATTAATAATACTGTTTTCCCCAAAATAAGACCTATCCCTAAATAAGCCCTAGCTTGATTTTACACATGCACCCAATATAAGCCCTACCCCCAAAATAAGCCCTGGTTAAGATCCCTCCCACTCCATTGCACCTGGTTACATGGGTGGGGCGAGGCGCATGGGCAAAATTCAACCTAGGATGGGGCTGGGGGCTGGAGCTGCTTACCTTGCAGCCAGGTCTCACACACTTTGACACCTGCCTCGCCTTGCCGGTCCACCTCTTCTGCGACTAATTGCTGCTGTCCCCGGCCGCCATTTCCCCATCAGAGGCATTTAGGAAAGGCCCCTGCAGCCAAGAAACTGGGACTGGGTTGATACTCAGGGCACCTTCCACCCTTGTTTTGCTGTCAGAGGCATTCACGAAAGGCCTCTGCAGCCAATAAAAGAGCTCCGGATTGGCGTGCGCAGTTCCCCCTGGCCTCTGTTTCGCCATCAGCAGCACCGTCTGAGCTTGTTTCTTAGCTGCAGAGGCCTTTCCTGAATGCCTCTGACAGCGAAATGAGGCCATGAGGGTCAATCCAGACCCCATTTCTTGGCTGCAGAGGCCTTTCCTGAATGCCTCTGACAGCGAAATGGAGGCTGGGGGTGCCACACATGAGCAGCGACAATCAGCTGCAGAAGAAGTGGGCCACTAGCAGCCACACGGGCTCCTGCTGGGTGGTGCTGTCAAAGCCACCATGGTGACGTGAGACAGTGGAAGACATCCCCTGAAAATAAAACCTGGTGCCTCTTTTGGAAAGGTCTTATTTTCTGAGAAACATGGTATTTTGGAATAAATGAAGTAAACAACTTTTATTCTATTATTCTGTCAGAGAGAATGATTTGGAGTTCCAGAGAAGGAAATCTAAACAGTTTTCAACATTTATAACAGTCATCCCATAATTCAACATCTTCCAATTTATGCTACAATAGCTATGGCAGAATAAGACCTTATGAAAGGCTTTCAAATGCTTTCCCCTAGCCAAAGTAGTATTTATAGTGATCCAGAATTCCATTATAAAATGTGGAATTGAAGCTTTGGGTCACAAAATTGTAATCATATTCTTTCAGTCTAGAACTTGAAACAATACATAACCATCACAATTAAAAAAAAATATTTTATTTAAAAAAAACCTATTTTTTCAGATCAGATGGAAATCCATTGTGTGATAGCTGCTGCGAAGTAGAGTTACCCAATGTTTTATTTAGGAACTGACCTATGCTTAACTAACTGAGTTTCTGAAGCAAAGAATTGGGGCTGAATCTGGAAAAGGAATCAAGTTTATGTAATGGGGCACAAATTTACAGAACACTGACAGAAGCATGTTTTCTAATCTAGGAATGTCAAGATAAAGATGAGTTTGAAAATCCAGGAAAAACTATATTCTACATAGCTGGAATGAACTATACCAATCAGCTGACTCATATTGACAAATGAAAACATTAACATAATAATACATTAAAAATAACCACCCCCCCCAAAAAAAAGCAATGAGCTCCTAACGAAACTCCCTACTACTATCACCATGATTTTCCTTTCCTCCCTAGCCTCCTTTTAAATGGCTTTTTTTAGTTTTAACTATTTACTTGGCACACATAATTGTTTTTAATGAAAAAAACCATACTACTGCTACTTTTGCAAATTATTCAATTTTCAGTCAATATCCTAGAAACAGAAAAAAGGCTTAATTTTCCATTACAGACTGGAGATTCAGTCTGAATAGGATTTAAGTGACTCTCTATTTCATACATTTTATATAATATTTTAATTGCAAAATATGGTAAAACTAAGGGGGAAAATCTTACCTAGTTTCTGAGCAGTCAATAAGGCAACTTTACTTTCATCTGCCACTAGAGAAAAAGAAGGAAAAGAAAGTGCATAAAATCAGATTTAGCCCTAAATGAAGAAAGCATACACCTTCAGTAACACTCTAGACTATATTCCAAAGCAGATGCAATTGTGTTTGCAATTTATTTTAGATGTCTAATTCATCAATAAATATAAAATAGCAACAGATTTAAAACCCTAATTTCATTAAAGTTAAAAATAGGCATGGATTCTTCAGGTATTTTTTGAGCAAAGATGATATTTCAATCATACTACCGTATATTCCGGCGTATAAGACGACTGGGCGTATAAGACGACCCCCAACTTTTCCAGTTAAAATAAAGAGTT
>JANHFM010007687.1:30858-43089 GCA_032468115.1 Grayia smithii | reverse complement strand
CTAGGAAAGATTGAGGGCAAAAGAAGAAGGGGACGACAGAGAATGAGGTGGCTGGATGGAGTCACAGAAGCAGTAGGTGTGAGCTTAAATGGACTCTAGAGGATGGTAGAGGACAGGAAGGCCTGGAGGAACGTTGTCCGTGGGGTCGCGATGGGTCAAACATGACTTCGCAACTAACAACAACAAAATTCTTTCCAAACACTACTGTTGTAATAGAAATCTTTTTGAAATGTAGCAGAATATTGCTAATGATAACAGTTTGCTATGATTTTAAATTTTTGTATCAATAAATGTCACCACAAGTTACTGTTGTTAAGAAGGTCCTTAAATAAGACATGTAATATAAGAGTTTTTGTTTATGAGAGACATTACTAAGAGAATGAAAATTTTGCAAAGCTTTATTAAGCAGAAGCAGCTTTATTATCTTGTGAATTTATTCAAAGCAAAACAGATTGCAAAAAAATGCTAAATAAAAAGGCAACATAATGAAGAGAATAAGCATTTTTCCATTTTTGCTTTACCCAGGGGTATGAAATTGCCCTGTGCTTGCCTTACATATGAAAAATTGATGAGAACAAATTAGTTTGAAAGTGTGTCATTAAATTGTCACAGTAAGAGCTTTCCTGAAAATCTCCAAACAGGTCATACACTACTTTCTTTCCTGATGCAGTATGGCTATGAATAAATAATAATATCATATTCTATATTGTGGTTGTAGCTTGCAACTAGTGTCTATGCTTGAAAGCTTGATTAGGTTCTGACTTATCTGGGAGTAATTAAGATTATTTTTCCCAAACTAACTCTTCTTCCAAGAAACAAGAAAGTTTCTTCTTACAGGAGGAATGAGGTGACTGCTTCAGTTTATAGGTGCCAGAAAACAAGACAATAGATTTTGGACAATGACAGTGAAATGCATACAATCAAGGAACAAAGAATACAATTATGTATGTTAATGAATCATATATCAGCATTATCTCCTTTAATATATATATATATATATATATATATATATATGCCGCCCTTCTCCCGAAGGGACTCGGGATGGCTTTTATTCTTTTATTTTCAAAAATAATTCTCTCTGCCACCTTATTCCCTTCTCTAGTCCAAATTTAAACTACATGATATATGAGAAATAACTAATCTTTTCTTTCTCATTTGCGCCTTTCTTAATATTGTTTCTTCTAACAATGGCATCTGCCAATAAACAAAGAAAAGGGGTCAATGCATTGATTTGGTTGTTCTGTTAGAAAAAGAAATTCAGGAATTATGCTATAAGAAAGAAAATTTAAATGCCACCTCTTCTGCATATTTTTTCTGCAGAATTACACATAGTGCTTGATTTCCATTAACTTCCATTACATGTCTCTTTTTGAATCTAAGTCATTAGGGACAATCTAGAGGCCTCCAGGAATGCTTTTTTAGGCCTGGAAGTGGCTCAAACATTTGTGGCCATGATGGTAACCATGGACACTCCTGCTTATCGAGAGTCTGACTGAGAGTGGATTAGATCTGGGTTTTTTCAAAAAATTCAGAATGGTGGTGACAGGATCTAGAGATGGGAATCTTGTTGTCTGTCCCCCATAACTTGTTGCCATGAAAGAATCCCTTGAAGATTATTGTGAGGATTATGTTTAATATTAAATGGATATGAGATTTGCTTGGAAGGACTTTATTTGTGATTGTATCTATCTGATATTAAACATAATCTTCACAATAATCTTCAAGGGATTCATTCATGGCAACAGGGAATGAGGGTCAGATGACAAGATTCCTATCTCCAGACCATGTCACCACCACTCTGAAATTTATTCTCAGTCCTGACTTGATACCAGGCTTATAGAATGGGAGCTCTAGCATGGATTCATGGCATAGGTATTTTGTCTTCTCAATGAGAAGACTTTAGCTCAGGTTTCTGTTTTATTGTTAATGTTTTATATGGTACATTCATTGAATTGCAATATGCAATTGGCATTTTTGAAGTTTCTAAGCTATAACATCTTTATTTTTTTAATATCTTATGAAAATAATATTTCTAGTCACTGGTAATAATTTAAAACTCGATTAAAATTAATCAAGGATTATTTATCTAAAATATTTTAGACAAGTAATGTAAATTAGCAGTTGATTATACTGTATCTTTTAATTTGCAAATTGGTCAGTAAAATTTTATTCTAAATACAATTAAAATGAGAATTTATCCCAAAAAGTGTAATAAAATTGAATAAACTCACCATACTAGTTATCTAATATGTAAAATGGTCAAGGAAATTTCTTGGGGATAAAAATAGGGTGGATTTCAATAATATCACAATTATGGGCACATTGGGAGACTAAAGTCCTCTTCCTCCAACACATATCAAAAATTTCCCAGTCATGTCCACCATTTGACAATATTGATATTCCTCCTTATAGCTGTCTCTATGACTGCTAAAAATAATTATGTGTGTATGTGTATCTGTATATCTATTTTTCTTTGGTGGGGAGTTATTTTTCCTGGACAGAAATAAACATTGATTATTTTATTATTTTATAGGTATGAATGTTTTAATTTGTGGTAACCATCTCTTTGTCTTCAGTGGTATTGACCAAACTGGTGCTGGTTGTATACCTGCTTGCTGCAAGTCTAAGTGTGATTTCCAAACAGATTTTTTTATACAGCCCTAGTAATTATCTTATTTTTATTGGAAATAAAATGATAAAAACTGATTTGTTAAAATGTCTGACTCTTTTTGGATCTATGTCACACACACACACGCACACACGCACACACATACACATACATACTTGTTACTTTATAAGACTTTACAAGACTGTAAAAATCAATAAAATAAATTTACTGTTAAAATTTATATACTCAGAATTATCAAGTTTTATCGGTAATGCTGTCATAGTTCATGGAATTTCAGAAAACAGTTATTACTAAAATCAATTGTTACATAGTTCAAAAAAAATAGTTTTGGTTTACCATGTTGGCCAGTTGTACATTACTTAATAAATAATAATAATCTAACATGGCTTAATGGGATTCAAAAGCATTAGCGATAAATTAGACAGACACACTATTAGAAGAATGGTAAATAAGGAGCCATGGTGGCGCCGTGGTTAGAATGCAGTACTGCAGGCTACTTTGCAGGCCATCTGCCTGCAATTTGGCAGTTCAAATCTCATGAGGCTCAAGATTGACTCAGCTTCTGAGGTTGGTAAAATGAGGAGCCAGACTGGTTGGGGCAATATGCTGACTCTGAAAACCACTTAGACAGGGCTATAAAGCATTGTGAAGCAGTATATAAGTCTAAGGGCTATTGCTCTTAGCTATGTAGACTGTCTCCTTTGTGCAATGCTTACTGTTATTGAAAATTATCCTGATACTTGAAGCTCTGTTCATTGTTCAAAGAAAAGGTGAAGAAGTATAATCTTTCAAGTACTTCACAATTTACAACGTCTTTTAAGTCTTTAAGATCACAATCTCTTGGATATCAGTTGTTTAGTTTAGTATTAACTGCCTAAATAACCATAACTTAATAACAAGATAATAGTACATACTGTACACCAAACACAATTTCTGTCAGTAGGTTATACATTCTAGATACAAGGAAACTTCTTCTAAATTGCATTTTAATTTTTAAAACTTCAGTTCAGTTTTAAAAGAGAGTCAGTGTTAAGGTCATATCTATACAAAATCATCATATGCCCTAATATACCATATTTTTGGAGTATAAGACGCACCAGAGTATAAGACACATCTTATTTTTTGAGAGGAAAATAGGAAAAAAAAATCTGCCTATTAGCTTTTTATCTGGCTAGCATCCTTAGCCTGGTCAGCTTCAGCACATTAATTTGCTCGCTGGTTTTGAGGTTGAGGCTGATTGGGGCTAAAAACAGCTTCTAAAGCACAGCTGATCATTGGAGGGAGCAGCAATTAGAAAAGCAGGCAAAGCGTGGAAGATCGTTTTGCTCACAAGTGCCATGTTGGGGCTGAAAAGCAGCTTCAAAAGCACAGCTGATCGTCGGAGGGAGCTCCAGTGACTAAAGCAGGTGAAGCACGGAAGGGGTAAAAGAAGACAGTAGCTGTTCCAGGTAGTCATTGTGGGCACTGCGCGTTGCATTTTCCACCTCCAAATGCATTGTGTCTTTGGGCAGGAATTCCTGCAGCTTTGAAGGGCTCTCAAACGGAGCATTTGGAGTCTGAAAATTCAACGCGCGGACCCCAAAAACAAAAGCTATTGTTGATGGCAATCTCTGCAGCCAGGAGGAGGCCGAAGGGTGGGCAGGGTTACATTCGGAGTATAATTTTCAGCTTCTTTTAGGAGGGAAAAAAGTGTATCTTATACTCTGAAAAATACAGTAGATCAAATACAAGCCAATTTTTCCCTCCTAATACTTTTACTGAGATAAAACAGTAGCAGCCACTATTCAACAGCATAGATCTGCAAGCTAGCAATTACTTAATTTGTCACAAATAATTTGAAATATAGCATGTGCTGTTAGTTAACACTATGGCCATGGCATTTGAGAGTATCTGATACTGCTAGCAGAAGCAGCAGCTACCTCTTCAATTTATAACTTGAAGAATTGTAGCTAAATCTCAGGCAACTGAAAGAAAAAAAATAGTGTTCCAGGTAATTTATTTTCCTCAGGAACACAACTTCATTACAGCAATGGATCATACCTAGAATGACCCTAGGCAGACCATTAGTGTGCATAAAAATGAAAACTTTAATACAGGTTATGATTTAATCCAAAGGATATCAAAAGATCTCTATCACTTGACTTCTGTATTTTTTTACTCGGCTATATTTTAGTTCCCACACCCCTCCATGAAATAGATAAATGTCTTTCAAAAAAAGTAAGAGGAATTAGCAAGGAAAATAATTTTCCAGTAAGAGATTATAATTTGCATATTGTAATCATTTAGTGCATCTGCTAATTACTGGCTCATATCCATTGTGTGTGTGTGTGTGTGTGTGGCAGTAGGAGGCATGCTGGCAGCCATTTGCAGTCCTAAACTAATCTACAAGTGAATAAGTTTTATGGAGCACAATGAGACTATTTTATATAAACAGATTATCCTGCAATGTCATCAACAAACAAGCAAGTAGTCAATTCATGACCAGCAAGGTTTAGCAAATGCCTTTTTGTATATTCTTCAAACATCTGCACTCATTATTTTGCAATAAAGAATAGTTCTTAATTTTAGGGCAACCATTTCCTCCATATCTCATATGCTAAGAAGTAAAGAAATACAGTGCCTATCCCTGGTTATACTTTGAAACTATAATTGCTATGCTTGATTCTGTCTCTGAACTGTTTTGACATTTGTCTTCTAAGTGCTTTTGGAAGATTACACAAAGACTTACAGGGTTTGTGATCTGGACTTCAAGAGTTTTATCTGAATAAAAAGACCTGCCCAGGTACCAAAAAGAAATGTAAAATTTACCATGCAGGTATTAGGGTGCAGTTCCTTTCCTTATGATGTTACTATAGAACTTTCTATGCAAATACAAAATAGCTGACTGTAGTAGGATGTTCTCAAATGTAAAACTCTACATATGAAGTCTTCCTGCAATTATATTTTATTGTTTATAGCTAAATTATAATACAATTTAATAATATAGCATAAAAATTAAAAATATAAAAGCAGATTTTTTTCATCATTGGCTATAGATCCTATATCATTATTAGAGCAACAATCATGCATCTGTTTGCATGTCTAAGATGCGCTTAGTTTATCGAAGTTTAATCCTAAGCAAGTAGACAGAGGATTGCTCCTTAAATTTCTTAAAAGGTATTGAATTTGAATTTGAATTTAATTGCATTTATATGCCGCCCTTCTACCGGAGGACTCGGGTCGGCTTACATAAATAAAAATACAATAGTCAATATATAAAAATAAATGCAATCCTATATATAAAAATATAAAATATTAAAAATTTAAGATAATTCTAAAATAGCATTTTTGATGCTGTAGTCCTACACCTACCACTTACAATAGGCCCGCTCCAGGCTAAACTCTGAACACAAAGTTAAATGTAGCGAATAGAATGTAATGTGGTACCTTGATTTAGAACTATACATTCCTACCAAGCAACTAGATATTAAGGGGAAAAAAAATAAGAATGGTGTATGTTTCTACTTTTACCAATCCCATTCCATATTCCCCAAATCTCTCAATTTTCCAGAAATCTCTAAAATCGTTGGCATTCCCCATTGCTGAGACTCTTCCTCTGTTTTAGAATGGATTCACACACATTCATGTGGTTTGGCATATTCATCAAACCACAATCAACAAAACTGGATTAGCAAAGACTGGGCCAGTTATATAGCTGATTTTAAACTTGGTTTCTTAAGGAAACTTAAAATAGACCACAGCTGTCCATCGGAACATTGCTGCTACAACCAGCTGATACACATTTCAAGAAAAGCACCAAATGCATATCCAAACCTATTAAAAAAGTAAAACATCATTAGGATCTACAATCCTGCGTTGGTTGGTTTTTGCCACTATACAGTACAACATACAATACAACAAGCTTCACAGTGTTTCTCCAAACAGCTAAATGAATAGTATATAAATGTAATAAATGAGATTAAAAAATAAAGTTTGATTTGATTCCTAGTAAGATAGGTATTTCCTTTCTGTGGTTCATAAAACAAACACTGAAGAATATCTATACCACAATGCTTCACAGTCCAAATATCCCAGAAATTTTGAGTGAGACCATTTATCTTGAGATGTTAAGTTAAACAGTAGTTCCAACTTCCACTCTGGAAGAAATAACATAAACTCTCTCCTCTATCTCAGCCAGAACAAATTTGGGTACCAGACTCACCTTTGCTCTTCGGAACAGTCTCTTTCCTTTCATCATTCTTCTTGTAATAAGTTTTATAAGCCGTTTTCAACAGTTAAAATTGCATGAAAATTCTTCTTTTAGGTTTGCCCCTTTTTCTCACTCTCATAAGAGTAGACACACACACACACACACACACACACACACAAACTCAGCCAAAATTCTCTTCTTGTTTCCCTTCAAACACTTTATTATATCACACTGAAAGAAATCCCAAAGGCAGTAACTCTACAGGTAACACTGGTTTGCCTAACACACCCCTAACAACAAAGAAAACAGGAATTGGGTGCAAGTTCCATTTTAAAAACCTGTAACTACTGAAAGGTGGGAGGAGGAACACAAAACATAACAACTCATAGCCTCAAACTTTTGGAAAACCTCATGTACACAGTATAGGAGCCAAGGAAGAAAGTCTGAATTAGCTTTTTTAATATTGGGAAAGAAATGTATTAACCCTATTAACGTGCAACAGGTATTTGAAACAAAGACTAAAACTGTGATTATTCTTTAGCTTGGTGCCTTCCATAAAAGACTACATCTTTTATGTGGATAATGAGAACTGAAGGTCTAGATCAAACTGGTCTGAATACCGGATTAATAATTTTTAATAATTCATTTTTACTCAAACACGTTTTTTCCAATCCTGAAAAACAGCTTAAGAAGGGGTAATAGGACAAAAAGACAGACACAAACAAACAAACAAACAAACAAACAAACAAACAAAGAGGATTTGAATTCCAAAAGTCTGGTCAACCACTAGATGGAGTTGCAATTTTGGAGTTTTTGCAAGTCCTGATATGCTAGCCCTAGCAACAGACAATGACGGTGGATCTGTCACATTACTTTCAAGATTATTAAAATACATTTTTGAATCACAGAAAGGCTTTTGCTGGCCACTATATTGGCCACTATATTATTTACCTTCTTTACCAAAGGCATGATTACTTTTAGTAGTTTGGGTTTTTTTAATACAAAATAGGTTGAAACCAGACAAGTGAAGTAGATATATTTGAATCATATATATAGCTATCTATTGTTTCTCTGTAGGAGATGAGGATGGAAACAGAAGTTCATTTAAATTGGAATGTTAAATTAATTTTAGCAATGACAATACTGTTGGGTTTAAAAACTGGGCAGGTTAGACTTCACTGGAAGTTATAAACAGCTGTTTTCAATTCTTCTGCTAGGTGTGGCCAGATATTTGCTTCCTACTTCATTTTTCAAAGTAATTAGTAAGAAGTATTGTTGACTCCATTTTTACTGAGACCAGAAATCCTGAGAAGAAAAGGTTTACTATAATTTTCTCTCAGTTTGATCCTGAAGAAATTGTTCTCCTACCAGCCCTAGAGGGAAGCTTCCATTAGCATTAATAGAACTTCCTCCAGGGAGCAATATATGAAGAGGGAAGCATTTTCATCAGGACTGCCAACTGATAATGTGGTTGGGACATATATCATCTCTTCTATTAAATAGAGAAAAAAAAGGTTCACCTCTATGACTATGTGTAGAAAATAAATTCAGTGACATTTGCAGCAGGTAACCTCAAAACTTCAATTTCAAAATATATAGCATAATTTCCACTTACAAAAACATTCAGGCACTTCATTCCTATTTACAAACCCCAGAAAATGTCTCCAGACAATAATAGAGAACTAAATGCCTCCTGGAAGAAATACAGCTTCTATCCACTGTCTACAGCAAAGCAATACTTGAATAGGGGCAGATTGCAGGCAAAAAGTTCATGAAGGTGCAAAAGAAGTGGTAATTTGCAGTGTCCCTGGTTACTTTTCCAGTCTTTAAGGGACAATTTCCAAATAGCATTTATACTGAAAAATATAAATACCCCATAATCTTGTGCTTGATGTTTCTGAAAGCAAAGAGCTTCTCTTCAGGTAAGCCAAAGAATGTGGGCAGAAGAGATACTTCTCATCTTGTTCTCTGCAGCCTTTTACAAAAGTGAATGACTGCATTCACTGTAAAAAAATGGAATTGTGTTTTCGGGCTGTGGGTGTCAACTCCATACTATTTTTCTGGCACCATAAATAACTGGCCACACAGCAGTTAGCTGAGCAAAAAGGTGCATGGTTTAGATTTGGAGGATGTGTTTTCACTTTTGCAACTTCATGAAGGAGTTAATACATCATCATAATTCTTTGGTTGGCACCATCGGTCTGTGTTTGCTAACTGCATGAATTAATTTCCCATCTGATGTCATTAGCCTCTGGGCCTCTTTCAAAATAACTCTTAAGAATATGTTCACTGATTAGATTTTGAAAGAGAGTGCATGAAAGTCTACAAGTACAAATGTAACAAGGGAATTGGGGATTCATGTGATACTTCTGGAACAGAAACAGCTTATTAATAGGATCGATAAAAATCTATGTCCTGCAGATGGATCTCTTTGGGAAAGGCACAAAAGTACCACATCACATAGCCTTGGGCATTTCTCCAAAAAGTAAAATGGTCTCAAAATTCAATTTGCATTCCACTTGGTACTATGCCAATTGGCTCACTGGTTTTGTTCCATCTGCTACAAAGGAGTGCATGCGTGTATGTATGTAATATATACTTACATGTCTTCTATCATGCATAATAACAATTTTTGAAAACATTTACGCAGATATATTTAGTATTTCAAAATCCTTGCAAACTCTTGCTTTCTCTGATAAGAACTGGTTGCACCTTATCACAAGAATTCAGAAGATATCTGTATAAAATTGAAGTCTTTTTACAGAATCATCATGTCTGAAAATTCTCAGTTTACCTCAGGGCTAAAAATACTGCTTCATTAATAAGTGAACACTTGTGAAAGAGGCCTCAGATGGCAATATCCTGATCTGATCTAAAGATGAAACATGAGCCAGGAGCTCCATTTCCCCAGTGGCTTTCACATATTTTTTTTCTTTGAAGTCAATCTTAGGCTGGAAAGTTCATCTTAAAACCTGCTTTCTCACTAACTGCTATTTGAATTTGATATCTTTGATATCGTTCATTTAACATGTTGACAGAGGACTCAAACATGTCTCATAAAGTTGCTTAACCCTGTATCCACAAGTGGAAAGCGTGATGGGGACAAGGTGAACAAGTGAAAAATATGTATTATTATATACTTTCAAAGCCCATGTTTTACATATGTGTCAGATGTTGAGATGCATGTATGGGATTTGCACTGTCATATCTACATACTACACACAGGAACGCACACACATCCTGTTTTGTCTACCTATGAAGATTCTCAGTGATCCAGGTCATGGTTATTCCAAGGTGCTTTTCCAAAAGGCACCTGAATTTTCTTGATATTTTTTCCTTGAAAACATTTCACTTGTTATCCAAGATACTTCTTCAGTTCTGAAGCTTCTTCACTTCTTCAGATCTATATGTGTAATGTTGTCTACATCTGTATTCATATAGTATTCTAAATTACAAGCAACTGTTTACAAACCACAACATCTGGGTTTACATATAATTCCAAACCATATTGTGGTTTATTTGATTTTGAAACAAGGGCAGTTCTAAGTTATGGAATGAATTCAGCATAGTTTGTACCTATGCTTGCCACTAATTTTTTTCATTGGAATTATCACACTAAGGAATTTGAACTGTTGAAGTAAACCGAATTTCTGTCAGCTCATTTTCAGAGTAAATCAAAAACCTTCATGGAGCTGTTTGATGCAATAGAAACCTCAAGCACATCTCGGGTTTGAATGATTCATGATTCTGTTATCTCCAAGCTTCTTCCAATTTCTTTCTGCCAAAGACCTAAATTAAACTAAAGCTGTTTTATCTCACAAAATGACAGTATTATCTAATCACAGGACGCACTACAACCTTTTCTGCATGTTTAATAGAAATTATTTTTTGTGTGCTGCTGGTTCCTTTCTCATTTGCACCTTATGCACCAAGACAAATTCCTTGTGTGTCCAATCACACTTGGCCAATAAAGAATTCTATTCCATTTGCAATCTGAACTGCTGCATAGTTTTTATTTCAGGACCCTATACAATTCCCCACAATTTAGGGACCAGAACTACAAAAGCCCTCATAATCTATCTACTAAACACTATGTCAGTTACTAATGATGGCACCAGCTTTGGAGATTGGCCACTTTCCAAAAATCTTCCAGAATTGCTTTTGGTTCCCTAGAATCCCTAGAACTGGGCACCTGGGGCCCAGCTCTTCTACAGAAGGAGGGGCATCATGGAGAGGGCTTGTATGATCCAGACAACTGGTTATCCAAGCTGATATTAGAACATCTAAATCTAAAACATTCAAACACACCTTCTGCAATATAACAGAAATATAATGCCCTGAATTTGGAATTTGATTTTGTATTTCAAAAAACAAACAAAACAAGGTCTGTATGCCACACATGAGGCTTTGGTTGCTGGTCATCTCATATCTGTTGGCATCGTACTGCAGCAAGGCACTGTGGTCAACAGATATCACTTGTTCTATCATGCTTGTTCTACTGGCCCTCTGAAGACTTTGGCAATTCTTGGTTTGTTACAGCAGCTTGGTCAACCAATCTTACCCTGAAGAAAGACTCTTCAGAATGTAGGTATTATTTCATGGTCACAACAGGACAGAATCAAAGCAGTAATAATCAGCTGCAGAAATGCATTTGTTTGGTGGTGGCAACAAACAATTGTTTTGTCTATGAATGGGAAATATAATCCATCATCTTGCTTGATATACTGCCTTAGGTGAGGATTTCAAACTCTCTCATGGGAAGCCAGGGCTGTCTCTTTGCTCAGTGCACAGCACTCAGTGCATGTCACTAATCTGACTTGAAGATATTTCAGTTCCCTTTCTATAGAAGGTGGGCAAGACTATAGTTTTCTTTCTCTTTAGGCATCCTCCCTGACTACAATAGGTTTCCATTCTAAAGAAACAAAGACCAAGCAGTCCATCATTCAAGAGAAGTGCAAGATAAATCTCAGAGTTTTGTGAGAGAAAACATAAAATCACCTGCCACTAGGCCAAAATATGCTTTTTTTGGAGCTTAGTATGATTTACAAATTTAAGCTTACAAATTTGCAAAGAACAGCACTGATGATGTTACCTTACAGCACTGATGATGTTACCTTGCAGGTACTTGCAGGACCACCTCCTGCCTTCCTCCCACTGCCTGGAGCACTCACACAGGGCTGCCCTCCTTAGGGTTCCATCGACCAGGTAATGCCGGTTGGTGGCGCCTAGGGCGAGGGCATTCTCTGTGGGTGCACCGATCCTCTGGAATGGGTTACCCACCGACCTCTGGTCTGCCCCTGACCTCCGCTCCTTCCGCCGGGACCTGAAGATGTGGCTGTTTCAACAGCTGGACTGACAGGACCTGGGTCTTTTATAATCTATTTTAACTGGTTTTAAATTGCTTAATTTTAAC
>JANHFM010007687.1:14261-25663 GCA_032468115.1 Grayia smithii | reverse complement strand
CTTTCTTTCTTTCTTTCTTTCTTTCTTTCTTTCTTTCTTTCTTTCTTTCTTTCTTCTTTCTTTCTTTCTTTCTTTTTTTAAAAGTAGGATTGTCTCTTATCTCACATAGGATTAAAATACATTGCTTAATACTATCCTTAAAAGAAGAAAACAAAACAAAAACTAGGATCCATTTCCATCAAATTTATTTGTATTTATAACCAATCGTATAATAAAAAAATCACTTAATTAACCTAATTATTTTTGCTGGCATTTAATGATAATAGTGTTTACAATTCTAAAGCTGAATCCACTATTAACTCTGCTACTATTCACTAATGTATTACTAGTACTCAAAAAATAACTTCTCTTCTATTGGTTTCTTGATTTTCATGATTCTGTTCTATTTTTCCAGATTTAACCCCATTTAAATAAAAATATGTTTACCATTCCAGCACAACAGTTCATGTTTCCTTGGGTCTTAACTACAATTTTCTCTTGCTCTGTTTAAATAGTCCTTAAAAACATTATATTAGTGTTTGCTCAGGAAGAATGCTAATGCCATCTCTGGCTACATTTTCACAGCGTGAATATGTTGTCGTGATTTAAAAATAGTGCCATTCAGATTTTTATTTTGCGATGGCATTTTTTAAATAATCATATTGTTTTTCTTTGCAATAGGTTTTGTGACATACTGCAACTGCTCTGGAATCAATTCAGGTGAAGGAAGTTTAGAAAGGAACTAAACAAAAGGGAGAAGCACAGCTAAATGCAATGATAAAAAAAGACCCTGAGCCATAGAACAAGTCACAACACAGAGCAACAATAGATAACGAAATAAGAAAAACAATTCTAATTGGTTTGCATCAACTTGTATATGGTATGTAAATTCTACAGCATACAACAGAAAACTTTACAAGTAGAAACTGATTATTTTAAAATATTAGATAGTGAACACATTAATTTGTTTTAAAAGTTATAGTTTTCAATGGAGGGAAAGAATAGAAAAATATGTAACAGAAATTGTTCTTAGGTCAGGAAGAAGAAGAATGGTTAGTAAACATACAAATGCTAACTTAGATGCTTGTAATACTTGTACATACATTTGAAATCTTATCACTGTTTTTTTGCTGTGGCAGAAACAGAAAGGTTTCAAATGCTTGAGACTTTTGGATAAGTCATTTGGATAAGTTTACAGACTCAGACATGGTATTAAAGACATCTTTTTATATATATCAGAAAATAAAAGATATACTTCTTTTACCATTGTCAGTTCTTTTATACAGTCATGTTGGTTTATAAGAAAGTAATGCAGTGATTAGACTGCAATATTTCATGGCCAGGAGCTCAAGGTTGATTCAGCCTTCTATCCTTCTGTCCTTACTAGTTCAGTAAAATGAGAACCCAGATTGTTGGGGGCAATATGCTGATTCTGTAAACCGCTTAGAAAGTGCTATAAATCAGAGGTTCCCAAACTCCAGGCCTGCTACTAGGCCGTGGTCAGTTGAGAACCAGGTTGCGCAAATAGTGGGTGAACCTGCAAAGGTTCATTTGCACATGTGCAGGATTAGATTGAGCATGAAACCCTGGTACTTGTTGGGGATTTCTGCACTATAAGATAAAATATAAGTTTAAGTCAGTAGTGAAATTCAATTTTTTTTACTACCGGTTCTGTGGGCGTGGCTTGGTGGATGTGGTGTAGCTTGATGGAAGTGACTTGGTGGGCATGGCAGGGGAAGGATACTGCAAAATCTCCATTCCTGCCCCATTCCAGAGGAAGGATACTACAAAGTCCCCATTCCCACCCTATTCTAGGGGAAGGATACTGCAAAATCCCCATTCCCACCCCACTACGACCAGCCAGAAGTGGTATTTGCCGGTTCTCCAAACTACTCAAAATTTCCACTACCGGTTCTCCAGAACCTGTCAGAACCTGCTAGATTTCATCCCTGGTTTAAGTGCTTTTGCTGTTGCTATTATCAACATGGATACTTGGTTTATTTTTTAAAAAAAATATCTACTTTGTTTTATGATAGGTTTACAGTCAAACCTAAGTATGTACATTACCTGCATCTGTACAATCCTTATTACATTACAGTAATTATACTGAAAAAAACTTCATAGAATAGAGGATAATCAATTATAGAATGAATCATTGCCCTTGACCATATTCAGAAAGTTTTATAGGGAATGATGCAGTGATGCATAAAATGGTAATCCCATATAAAAGATTTAAAGGAGTATATAAATATCCATTTTAATGAATGCCTGTTTCTGTTTGTTCATAAAAATGCCCAAAATGCAACAGTCCATAAGTGCCAGCTATTCATTAACATGGTTTTAACCATGACAATGCAATAGGCATATTTTTGCCCCAAGAAATCTGGAAATAAGTAGAGAATCATCTGTGAAGTAAATTACAACTAAGTTGATAAAAGGCCTTGGAATAGAATAGTGGCTCTAGGATAATAAAACAATTCAAACTTTATATTGATTACTTTTGAAACAGCATTCTATTATTTCAGCATTAGTTATATGGAGACATATAGTGAAAAGCTAAGGGCCAGTTAGGAATATTAGGAAAAGGAGATAAATTATTCTATAAATCTTTCTATCTTGAAGCTGTTCTGTTTTACCTTTATCACAACAGGAGGCTACTGATCTCTTTACCTAGAAACTTTGATCCAGGACTTAAGCTGCAATTTGTGGAAGAACATATTTTTTACCCTTTCCTTTCCCTGCACGAATTTCCCTGGAAGAATCTGGACTGGAGTCCAAGAATAAGATTATAAACACATCTTTGATACTAATGATTATTTAAGATATGAGTAAATAGGCTGATTATTAATAAAAAAGAGTTCTTCATCAGCCTTCATACAACCAACAGTCAAAGGCTTCAAGAGGTTAGCTAAAATAGTCGAAAAGTTTAACATTATAGGAGGCTGCTTTCAAGGATTATGGTTATCCTGTGATTACCTTGAGATTCATTGTAGCAGAAAATTCAGCCCCATCTTCCAGTTCTTTGCCTCCCTTTTAAGCTGTTTAGGGGCTTATTTGGTTATTTTCTCTTTGTCAATTTTATTGTTTCCTTCAGCTAACACATTAGATGTACTTAAAGGTACTGATATTTTTATATCATAGATGTTGACAGCTCAATATTTCAACTGTAAAACTTAAATAAAAACATACCATATAACCCTAACTTTTAGTTTGACAGTATTTTGTGCAAGCGGAAAAAATTATCTAGGAATTTAATATTTCAAGTACTTCTTTAGTTGCTTAATAATAATTGCACACAGCATCATCATTTATGACCTTGCATTTTATAGAATTGCTTCTCTTACTGTCAATTACTGTTCATCTTTACAGAAAATGTTTGAATTAAACTGGTTATTTCTACTTTGTATATAATTCAATGACAATATTTTCCCATACTTAACATTGGACAACACATTCAGAAGAACAGAAAAAAAGGCTTGTCAGTTCTTATGCTAACTGAATAATTATATACTTCACTGTTTTATTTGTTTATATCATTTATTTCTAATAATACTAACCATCTGCAGTTATTCTAATAAAAAGTATATTATACCCTAGAAAAACATAATATTTTGAATATAAACATATTTTATAATGGATATAAATGCATTAAAGTAAATAAGGGGATTAAAGCGGCTTAATGCTATACTTCAATTCAGTTTCATGCATTGTTTAACATGCATTGTTAATAACAGGCATTGTTTAACAATGTGTGGATCTTCAGATTATTCCTTTGTCTAATTGATTTATATTCTACCATTACCCAAGGAAGGCAACTAAAGCCATTAATAATAAAATGAAGGGCTTCAGTTAAAAAATAAAGCTGGATAAAATTTAACATAATTCATGAATGATAAAACCCACAGTAAAAATATTAAAATTGATAAAAATATAGATTAAGGAAATGCCTTTGTTCTTCTTCTTAAAATTAGAGATCTCTCCCATGTACATGTAGTAATATTAGTGACACATGTTATTGTCCAAAACAGTGTACAAAAACAGAGTGAAAAATAAGTCAATATTGCAACTATAATTAGATAAGAAAAGCCTTGCTATCTTTTTATATACATCACATGTATACAGATTTATTAAAAAAGCAGGGCTTCAATCATATGATCACAGATGCCTACTTGAGTTTTTTGATATTATGAATTCCATTGTTGCTCAATCAGATAAACAATGGAATATTTTGTATTTTCATGCACATGAAGAAGATTGTTTGATCAATTGGGAAATATCTCTAAATTCATATTTGACAGCCTCTTCAAAATGCCCACAAAATTCATTAATTACAAGGTTTATTAATACAAGGTTTATTAATACAACCTTGTGAATATACATATTGTTGTCTGCTTATAAGAACGTTACATCTGGATTTAACAAACCAGCTACCAAGGTAATATTTGTGAAATTAGATTAATGAAGCATGCAGTAATTTGTTAAATAACTAAAATGTAGTTTTGCACATATAAGTAAGAGTTTCTTTATCTCAAAGTTTGATAACTGACTCCTAAATTAAAGTCACAAAGTAGTACTAAAATAGTAAAATAGACTAGAAAAATTTCCTGGATTATACACATGATAAAATATTAAAAATAGACTTGTCCAAGGAAAAATAAACCACATCAATCAACATCACTTGAATAAAAGTAAGTTAGGCTTGTTTTGATAAACTGTTTCTGAAGTCTTATTATGTATCCTGCAACCAAAATATGACTATGGAAGTATAAATAATTTGAAAAAGCACAAGCATACTTTCTTTATATTCATTAATGATAATTCAATAAATACATTATTAGCCGTATTGTATTGGATTGTATAAGCTCTAACTGACACACAAATAAGAAGAAACTCACCATTTTGATCTGTGGTAATTGTGATGGCTGTGAACTGCTTTGGTGAAAAACTTAATTCAGAGACACCATTCATGGCTTCTATTTCAAAAGTGTAGTTCGCATGGGACACAAAATCAAGCACAGTCACTGAAGAATTGATAAGACCATTATTTCTTGGAACAAATCGGATTCCTCCTCCACATATCTCACACCGGCTGGTATCAGAGCCACATTTTTTACAAATGACACTATAGGTAAGGTCTTTTCTCCCTCCTGTGTCACTTGGTGGAGTCCATTCCAACATAAGGGCTGTTTCATTTATATTAAAGATGACATTCCTTGGAGCAGAAGGTGGTCCTACAAAAGAAAAAAGAAAATAATCAGTATTTATAAGTAGCGATGTCTTATATTAACATACACATTCACACAGAACATATCTTTCATCCTTGATTTACAAAACCAAATTGTGTAGGGCAAATATATATGAGGGTATAGTGAAATAAATGATACAAAAGCTGTGAAGAACTCTTCTTTAAATTTCTTCACAAATATATATAAAGGAAAAACATTCATTTTTGCTCCTACAATAAGCTATGTAAAAATTTGATAGTAATTGGACATCAGAATTCAACTCAGCAAACACAAACATGTAAAACTAGGAATAAAATCAGATTAAAAGTAGTATCCAAATTCAAAACACGTTCAAGATATGGCTTGCAGTATCTAGCTGCTGATGTAGCAGGTATAAAATATGGATTGACTGTTCTGAGATTTGACAAAATGATTGATAGTTTTGCACCCTTTTGTAAATACTGTACAGTTGCCACTCATAATTTGGCTAATGACTAACTAATCTGCAAGCAGAGAAAATCCCTGGCTGTATTGTATACATGAAGAACTTAAAAGTTGAAAAAAATGACAAAAAAAGTAAATATGAATTTATTTTATACTTCTTTTCCCCATAGGTAAAGGGCATTTTGCTAGATTATTTTTTTATTTGTGAACTGTAACAAAAGATCAAACTGACAAATAAGAATACAAAGCATTTTGCATTCTTGCACCTATGTAAGAGAACCAAAATCAAATTATTAACATAAAAATATCAGTGGATTTCTCATCTATTCTCAAAAACCATGGAATTGTAATATTAAAATGCTTCAAATCATCTTGGATCCTATTTGTTTTGTCCTACAAGAATAAATTGAGATAAATGTGAGATTTATGATAAGCATTCAAAACCTAATGGAGTTCAGCTTCTGGAGAAATACTGTTAATATTTTGAAATGTTTATTGTTAATAAAAACAATATTCTTTAAAAAATCGTCTTACTGGCTATACCAAATGGCCATAAAATTCTGTATGTCCACTAATAATAATGTGGTTGTGCTGCCAATATTTTCTGTATTTCATTTCTTTAACTCTTCCTCCACTAAGTCATATGGATCTTTATTTGTAATTTAGGATATAATAAATTGTATAGATGAAATAAATTGTAATCCATGGAAATGTAACCCATAATAAATTTGTTAATCACTATGATGCCACCACAATCTTTGTTATTTCTGAATAACATTTAAACACCAAATTATGCCCAAGTTATTTTTTTAAAAATTACAATTTGCTAATGATGTTCACAGTTAATCAATGTACAGAGGATTTTAGACTTTGTTTATAACAAAAATATGATTTATTGTTCATTTGTACTATTGTGAACAGGAAAATTGTTATCAGTTGTGGTAGGAGTGTTTAAAAGTATAGAAATGACAGTGTGCAGATTCTTAAGAAATAGACACCCTTCATACTCAAGGGCCCTCATGCCAATTTGCATGACGATTAAATAGGTTTTTAATTGCCATTAAATTATGCCAACTAAACTGTGATTTCATGCAAATATTAAGCTGTAATGACATGCAGTGAATCATTTACTAAGATTTAGAACTTGGAACAAAGAGAGACAATTAATTATAATCCACAGATTCTGCTAAATTATGTGTCATTGGGATTTTATGAATGTGGCCTGATTGCTTTGTTATCACTTATACATTATACATAGATTATATATCACATTGGGGGAAAAAACCTGGCAGTCATAGCCTTTTTGGCAAACATCTGTGAGTAATACACTCTGGAATTTCCTTATGTTATATATTTTGTTTAGGCAAGCAATACATGGATAATTTTAAATTATGCATGCATTATATTCCAATCTTGTTCAGATCTAACAAGTAGTGAATGCTTATTATTGTATTAAAGGAAAAGTATATGGTATGCCCTACATAGACAGGTAAGTTGGCTCCACCTAAGAAACTTAGTATAATCAAAGCAATCAAATGAATATCTCATAAATAACAGCAACATTAGTATAAATTGATTATGTGTCTATAATCTTATTCATCCACTCTCCCAGACTGTGCAGGGAAAAGGAAAAGGTAAAAATGTACTCTTACACACTTTTCAGTTAAAGTCCTGGATCCTTTAGAAGATTTATCTAGGTATTGCTGAGTTCACACTGACTTGATGCCACATAATCAATTTATAGTATATGTACACACAGAATCACATCCAGAAAAATAAACACTAGTTACTACCCAAATGTTCCTAAACTGTAATTATTCTATTAATAATGAAGGTAATGCAGTGTGTTGTTGTTTTGATGATACATAAGACTGAGGGATACTTTTTCAATACACAAATGTCTTGGGTCTACAGGAAAAAACTAATTTGCATTTTTGATTAGCAAAAACAAATGCTGTTTTTATCCTTTAAGATAAAGAGGGATAAGGGAAGAATTTTAAACACCAGGATCAATTAAACTTACGGGTACATGCCATAGTTGGTGGATCTTTATCAGCTCGGAAGTAACCTTTTTCACACTGACATACAGCTGTTGCTTCCACGAAGGTTTGGCTGTGTGGAGGACACTTGGAACACTTTATATTTCCAGCAAATGCTTTATAGAATCCTGACCGACAAGCTGTGAAAAAGAGGAAAGCAACTATACTTAATTTAAACTTAAATTGCCTATTTCTATATAAAAGCATTTTCTCTGTCTTTTTCAAAACATGGCCACATTGTAATGTGACTAAGAAATGAAATCCAGCTTTTGAATGCACAGGTAAGTACAAACTGTATCCTGTATGCTGTTCAAATCAAAAAAAGGAGAACATAAGCACCCTACAATTGGATCATCTGTGAGAATGTCTCTTTCATTTTCATTGGGGTAGGGACTTCAGGGGCCCAACTGCACTGAGAGGAATTGCACAGCTTGTGTATGTAACCTTGTGTGCACAAAGCAGACACCTGGGAAATACAAATATAAAATACAAATTGTCCAGTAATTATTATATATGTACATATAATATTTATTAATATTTTATAGATTATATATTCCTATTGGTCAGAATATTATTAGTCTATAGTATAGGAGTAATCATCAGACTTACAGACTCTAAGATTTTTTCCATATACTTAACAGGAATAAGTAAGTGGGTGGCAATCACATAGTATAATTATTCATAAATAAATAAAGTTTGACTTAGCCTTCCATCCTTCTGAGGTCAGTAAAATGAGGGCCCAGATTGTTGGGAGCAATATGCTGACTGTAAACCGCTTAAAGAGAGCTGTAAAGCACTGTGAAGCGGTATATAAGTCTAAGTGCTATTGCTATTACTAATTCATAATATGCTACAAATTTGCATTACGTTACAAATGAGATTTAAAAAGAATTAAAAATCATTCACAGGGATCATGATGCCTACTTCTTCCGTAATCAATAGGAGACAGAAGAAAAGCATTATATGAAATATGCTATTTGTAAAAAAAAAAGTTGACAGCTTTAACAATTTCATACCCTTAGGGCTGAGAGGAATATTTGAATTTTTGAGAAAATATTGTGATCCCTTTCACAAACTAACTTCTACCATGGTAGAATACCATCTATATAGATATTTTAGAAATCTCATCACAAAATGATGAATTACCAAAAGTGGCTGATAAAATTGCTCCTTCCTCTTCTCCCAGAATGCTCCTGTTTTTACGAGCTTAATTTATCACTATATTTTTCTTGTGTGGTATGGGCAACTTAAATTAAAGCTTTGATCACTTGCTATTTAATATTCACATTTTCTTATAATCCCTACATGGAACCCAAGGGCATCTTTGTAAATAACTTAAATGCTAGAGCCTAGCTTTCTAACATTAATCTTACTATTAGAATTAGTTTTCAAATAACAAAGTATGAAATATACTAACTGTCAAAGTGTATTATGAAATTCTGTGTAATGTTTGCATTTTTAGTAATTCGTATCTCAATTTAGTTGCACTGAGAATTACAGTTTTATATATATACTCTGGTGGATTACAGCTTTCAGATCTGGACTGCAAAACTCTGTGTTAAATATTAGTAAAGGAGTCTTCTGTATCTCTTTACTGTCATCTTATACTGCTTCTAATTTTTGCAATTGAGATCTGGCAGAAGTTAATGGAATTTATAATAATCATTATAAATTATGCACAGGGGACTATCGGATGTTGAAAAACATTGCCTATGCAAGAAGTCAGAGTATGATTGGACTCCAGGGAGTGATCAGACTGCAGTCTACCAATTCTTGGTTTTACTATCGTATATCCTTCATTTTTTTCTCCATCTATACATTTACAAATAATCCAACTTTGTGAAATACTGCCATTGAACCAGTTGATCAACATCACTATGTGAAATCAGATTTATGAACATATAGGCCTGTTTAAATATGAAAAGTAAACCAATGATTTATGTACATTCTTGATTAAGATTGATTTAAATTGTTGACTAAAGAATAAAAATAGATACTTTAATATAGCTGAAATTCCACTAACCGTAAATTGAACAGGAGAAAAAGAAGATCTAGAATAGGCTATCTTTGCTTCCTTTTTCTGTCAAATATCAGACTGTTAAATGTTTCAAAGGATACTATCTGTTCCAAACCTAGGTTGTTCTGGTAGTATTTTGTAGGAAAAGAGATATATCTTTTTTCTATTGCTTTTTAAAAAGCATATTAAATAGAAATACAAAAACTAAAAAACTAAAATTTTTTTAAAAAATGAGAATATATAAATATGCATGTTGAATATTTCTAGTCCAAATGACATTTTAGAGTGACTGTAATCTATGAGAATAATTAATTATTTATTAAACACATTTATATAGCTGCCCACTCACACATAGGTGACTCCAGGTGATTTACAGCATTTAAAACTCTATCACATAAAAATGACAAACATATGCCATTTACTTCTGTGTTAATTGGTATATTGAAGTCTGGGCAATATAAAAATTTATGTAAGTAGTTATATAAATAATACATATTTTGCACAAATTATTAATTTATAAGTTACCAATCAATAATTAATATCTTAGATTTGCATATAGTTTAAAACACAGTCATGAAAAGTGAAAAAAATCTATACATTAATGTAAACCACAGCAAACCCAATAATCAACAATATTAATCACTATCCTTTTAAATGCTCTTAGTTATGATAGTTTTGTATGGCTTCCGATCTGGCAACATGAAAATTAACCTTCACTTCTATTGTCACCTGCAGAGGATTTCTTTGAATTCCCACATGTTTTCCAAGATACAGTGAAAAAAGATCATTGGTGAAAATCATTCTTGAGAAAAGCACATTCTGATGCCAATCTTAGTCTTTTAGTATCACATAAGGCACTTTTCAGACCTTTTTAATCTCCCAATTTATAATGCATTATTTTACACCACGGTAATATTGATTATCTCCATAACTGTAATTTGCTTTTCATATACAGAATAAAAACCTTTGCTGAAGAGTGAATTAAAATGTCCAAGGAAAAAAGTAACAATTGGACACTAACTTATCCCAATTGATTCTCAATCTCATAAAAAGAAGAAGAAGAACTATATGTCATCAGCAATTCAATAAACTAAGCAGTATCAAATAGCTTGACAGAATTGATAACTGTGAATATTACATCCCTTTTTTGGAATAAATTCTTCAAATTGAAGCAGAAGTTCTGTTCAACACTGTCCATCTGAAACACAGAATCCACATCAAAAACAGGTTTAGAAACAACATGAAATTACAAAAGGATCCCAGAGATTTACCAAGACAGTGCTCTTATCCTTAACTTAGAACTTTTGATCAATCAAAACATCTTTTTACTGAAGCCATGTCTAAAATCAATTGAAATGAATCCATTATGGATTGATTAAACTGTCAAATTTAGTTCTGATTATTATTCCAAATCTTAATTTTGCCTCAATCTATTTTCAGTTCAATAGTATCAGCAACAAGGTACACCTAGCTAGATTTGTAACAACCTCCCAAGTCAGCCATCCATGGTAAAATAAATATTTGTTTAGATTGTCAAAATCTCACTAAGTTGCTGCTTTAATGATTTATTGGCAAATATTATAGCTTTCATGTGAAAAATTCAAAATGTTTTATGTCATAAGACAGGGGTCTGCAATCTTAAACACTCAAAGAGCCACTTGGGCCCATTTCCCACAGAAAACAAAACACCAGGAGCCA
>JANHFM010007687.1:0-10879 GCA_032468115.1 Grayia smithii | reverse complement strand
CACCTTCTCGTTGGTTGGAGACATCATCCAGGCATGGGTGGTGCTCTTTCTTCAGCTTGAAGGACTGAGCCTGTCAACTTAAATTAAGCTCCGCCTCTGCTGATTAGCTCCGCCTTTTGCGAAGGCTGCTGATAGGCTCGGTGTGTTAGGACAGACAGAAAACAGAAGAGACAGAGAGACCCAGACAAACTACTGAACAACCAAACAGGGAGGAGCTGGATGATGTCTCCAAACCAACGAGAAGGTGCATGTCAGGTAAGAACCAATGCTCCTTCTCCGTCATGGTTGGAGACATCATCCAGGCATGGGACATATCAAAGCTAATGTCCCTAATGGGTGGGCAACAACGTTCCTATCTATGCTCGGCAAACACCACCTGCTGCAGAACCCTGCGCCCAAAAGCAGCCTCAGCCGAGGCGAACTTGTCAATCCGGTAATGCCGAATGAAAGGTGACGGGGATGCCCATGTTGCTGCCCTGCAGATCTCCAGAAGGGGTGCTTGAGTAGCCCAAGCCGCCGAGGTTGCCGCACTATGTGTAGAGTGAGCTGTGATATGTCCTGGACGAGGCAGGGAGCGAAGATCATATGTCAGAGCTATGGCATGTCTAAGCCAACGAGCAATGATAGAAGACGAAACCTTCTGACCCAGGGCCGTCGGTGAGAAGGACACAAACAAGGCCTCGGACTGTCGGATGGAAGCTGTCCGTCTGATATAGATCCGAAGAGCCCTGTGAAGATCCAGGGTGTGCCACCTCCGCTCCAGTACATGAACGGGGGCAGGACAGAAGGTTGGTAAAACCAACTCCTGAGCTCTGTGAAAAGTGGAATTTATCTTGGGAATGAAGGCTGGGTCCAATCGAAGGACTACTCAATCGGTGTGAAAAACACAGAGATCCGGACGGACCGACAAGGCAGCAATCTCTGACACTCTCCTGGCCGATGTGATAGCCACTAAAAATGCTACCTTAAGAGTTAGATGTCTCAGACCAATGGACCTGATGGGCTCAAACGGGGGACCCATGAGACAGTTCAAAACGAGAGCGAGGTCCCAAGTGGGATATCGGTGAACTGGTGGAGGCCGAATATTGGTAGTGCCACGGAGGAAGCGACGGACCTTCGGATGACGAGACAAGGAAGTCGCCGAGTCGGAATACAAAACCGTGGCTAAGGCTGCCACTTGTCGTCGGAGAGTGTTAGGTGTGAGCCCCCCATCTAAGCCATCCTGCAAAAAGTCCAGAATCAATTGAATTGAGGCCTGTATGGGATCCCTGGAATGAGCTCCACACCAACGTGAAAATGATCGCCATGTCGCTGCATAAATACGGTTCGTAGAAGGTTTGCAAGACGCCAACAGAGTCCGAATGACCCATGATGAAAAGTTATCCGCTCTTAGAGCGCGCCGCTCAACCTCCATGTGGTCAACTGTAGCCATTGGGGATCTGGATGGAATACATCCCCCTGGCTGAGCATCGTTGGAGACACCGGAAGGCGCCACGGCGGGACCACCAATAATAATTGCAGATCAGCGAACCACGACTGTCGAGGCCAGTGGAGCGCCACCAGGATCACCTCTGCTCTCTCTTGGAGGATTTTCCGAATAACTCGAGGCAGCAATGGCATGGGAGGAAAGGCGTATAACAGCCCTCTCAGCCACGAGGACCGGAGAGCGTCGACCCCCTCGCCCCCTGCGACGGGAAGTGGGAAAAGAAGCAGTTCAGTTGCTTGTTTGCCGGCGTCGCAAACAGGTCCACTGATGGCACACCCAGACGGGTGGCCAGTTGCCAGAACACCTCCGGGTGCAGGTGCCATTCCGACGGATCCAGTAGCTGTCGGCTGAGCCAGTCCACCGTTACATTTAACTCTCCTGAAATGTGCTCTGCCGCTAGAGACCGAAGACGACATTCGGACCAAAGAAGAAGCCATCGAGTTTCCTGCATCAACGTCGCAGATATAGTCCCTCCTTGGCGATTGATGTGGGCCTTTACTGAGATGTTGTCGGTTAACACCAACACATTGGCCCCAATCACCAGGTGTTGAAATTGTCGCAGGGCAAGGTAGACCGCCCGTAGCTCCAACCAGTTTATGGATCACCTTGCCTCGCTGGCCGACCAGGTGCCCTGGGTGAAGTTGGAGAGAAGATGAGCCCCCCAACCTGAGAGACTGGCATCTGTTGTCAGGACTAGTTGTCGGGGAGAGAGGAACTCCCGCCCCTCGTCCAAAGCCGGTGACCTCCACCAATGAAGGGAGCGAATCACAGCCGCTGGGACCCAGACCTTTGTCGGAGAGAGGGTAGAGCCGGAATGCTGAAATGGTAAGAGGAATCATTGAAGCTCCCTCAGGTGGAAACGGGCCCCTCCCTCAGGTGGAAACGGGCCCAAGGCGTGATATCAATATCAATTCCCTAACAGGGTGGCCAAAAGGGAGAGTGACACCTTCCTCTGTCCCTGTACCGAATCGGCCATGGCCCGAATGCTATCCCTACGTTCAGCAGAAAGAAACACCTTCCCCTGTACTGAATCTATGAGGGCACCCAAATGGACAATATGAGTAGAAGGCACCAGGTGACTTTTACTCCTGTTAATAGAAAACCCATGAGAAGCCAAACACAATATGGTAGTCTGCAAGTCCTCTAAGGCTTCAGAAACAGAGGAGGACTGTATGAGTATTATCATCGAGATAACTCTGCACCCGAATGGCCTGGCATCTTAAATGGCCAATCAGTGTGGACAAAGCTTTGGTAAACACCTTCATCACAGAGGAAAGGCCGAAGGGCAAGGCACGGTATTGGTAATGGGAACCATCATAAAAGAAATGTAAAAACTGTTGATGCTCCAACAAAATGGGTATATGAAGGTATGCCTCAGTGAGGTCAATGGACGTGAGGAGATCACCCCTCCGAACGCCAGCTAAGATGGATTGTAATGAAACCATTTTGAATCGTCTGTAAACGATATAGCGATTAAGACGCTTAAGGTTGAGGATCGGTCTCCACCCTCCCGAGGACTTAGGCACAAGAAATAGGAGGAAATAAAACCCTTGTCCAACTGATCCTGAGGGACATTCTGGATAGCTCTAATGTCCAGAAGGTGTTGAATAGCCAATTCCATCAGGACCCGCCTAGGAGGTTACGAGAGATAGGACAGCGGATAAAAAACTTCGGGGGAGGAGAGACCAACTCCAGGGATAGACCAGATCTTACCGTATCCCTGACCCAGGACTCTGATGTGGAAAGATCCCATTGGTCGGCGTATAGAGCCAAGCGACCGCCAATGGGACCGTCAGACTCACGTTCAATGCTGGTGACGGAATGGATGACCCCCCCCGAAAGGGCCGCCTTCCAGGGGAAGCCCTGCCCCGTGAAGAACGGAATTGCAATCCTTGCTGTCGATTGCCCTGGAACGCCTGATTGCAAGTATAGCTAGGAGCCCACTCCAAACCTCGAGTGTACTGCCTACGGAAAGTAAAAGTAGACAAAGGCTTGGTCCTACGGTGGCTAGTATAAAGCAGCTTACCCTTTTCTTTCGGGTCTAACAGGAAAGGTTCCAAAGAAGAGCCAAACAGTTTGGAACCATCAAAGGGCACAGGGACAAGCCTCCATTTGTGATGCAAATCAGTAGGCCAATGTTTCAACCACATGAGGTGCCGAGCCGCCACGGATGATGCCATAGACTTGGCCGCAAAGCGAGTAGCGTGCATGGTAGAATCAGCCGACAACTTCACAGTGGCAATAATCTTGTTTAGATCCTGCTGGGTGCGCATATCCGCAGCAGGTAAGCGAGCCCAGAGCTCCTGTAGCCACACCAGCATCGCGCGGTTAAAGAAGGAGGTGGTGGCGGCTGCTCGGATAGTCCAAGCTGCACTGAGGTGTGCCCGCTGGAGAGTAGAGCCCATCCTCCATTCCTCGGGTTTAAGGCCTTCCTCCGGAGCGCCTATGGAGGCGGAATTGGGCAGAAGAGCCACTACAGGACTGTCTACCTCTGGAACCTTGATGATGTCAGCAATCTCCTGGGCCACGTTGAAGAAATGCTTATCGAGGGACGAAGGCAAGGGAGCCATCCCTGGAGTTGCCCATTATCTCTTAATGATGTTGACAAACAATGGAGGCATAGGGATAATGTCCTCGGACCGAGCTGGTTCAGAAAACAAAGTTCCAGTAGAAGGCTGAGAAGTAGACGGGACACCATCCTCCTTAGGAGGCTCCAGCTGTGATGCCAAGATGGCCTTTCGAAGTAAGGACTGAAACACGGCTGGAGAAAAGAGACCTGTGAAGGCCGGCTGCTCTGGCTGCGCCTCCTCATCCTCCGACAGTCCGAGATCGTCAAACTCAGCCTCCTCAGCCCCCTCAGAAGGTGCAGACTGGCAAAGGAGCTCGGAGGCAATATGTTCAGACGCCGCCCCAGACAAGGACTGGTCCTCAGACACAACAGAAATAGCCTCCTGATCATCGACCCGAGCTGCAGGCTGTAACGTCGATTGAATAGTATGCTGGATAGCCTTGGCCAGAATGATGTGAAAGTCCGAGGGCAAGGCTGGGGCCACTGCAGATCCCCCTTGAACTGCAATGGCAGGCTGAGGAGAAGGCCGGCCCTCACTGACAACTGATCCAAGGACACCTCTGATGGCAGAGAGGGAACAGGAACAGCTGGAAGGGGAGGAGACGCCTCAGTCCCCGTAGCTGCGGCCGCAGCCAGGGTAGCTTTGGTGCAGATCTTCTGGAGTGCCAGATCCCTGCGCTGTTCCAGCTTAGAGGAGGCCCCGATGATAGGGTTTGTTAGATACCTTGGCCCCTGTAGATGAAGGTGCCTTGGACGTTTTCTGAGAAGTCTTCTCAGCAGCAGCTGACGAGTGATGGTCCGAGGTCGAGGCCTCCTCCCTATGTTTGGTCTTGTGCAGAGCCTTGGGCATGTTGAATCAAAGAATGCCCGAATTAAGCCAGAAGTCGTTTGCCAACAGCGAAGCAGCCACACAGAGTCAATGGAAGAGCCCAATAGTCTCTATATAAAATGAGAATGACAGAGTCCCGAGGCTCAAGGCTGCTGGGCCTACTCCTAAAAGTATCTAGCCCTGGGTAATGGAGCAGAGCTCCTCGGCCACGATCCCAGCAAACTGGCAGAAAGCCAGAGCCCGCAGGCTCAACCGCGGGGGAAGAGAGAGGAAGTCCAATGTCGTGACTGATCCCAAGTCACTGACTACCTCCAATGGAGCCAAGCTCCTGTGCGGTTAATGGTACCTGGGCCTGCAGTACAGTCAAAGTGTCACAAGCAATTTTGTCCTTGGGAACAATGCCCAAATATCCAACCCAGGTACTGTCGCTAGCTGGCAGGCACCGCTAAATATAGCAAAACCCAGGATCCGGCAGCATTGAATACATGCACTCCAGATAAAATGGCCGCCCAATCCAGAACTAATGTGCCGGAGCTGTATTAGAACTCTTCACCACATCCAGTCTGATCCAAAATGGCGGCGGTGACTTCAAAGAACCGCTCTGCGGCAATATCAACTGATGGATCGATGAAAATCAGATGGATCCCCAAAATTGTCCTCTGTCGCTAGGCAGAATGCTGGGGAGCCCCCCAGTGAAGGCCGGGACAAAGACGCCCCCAGCCAAAGGGCGCAAGCCACAGGAGACGTTTTAAAAAGTTTTCCTCTGTGCAGAGCTGATTCAAAATGGCGGCCGCAACTTCAAAGGATGGCTCCGCGGCCCACCAAACTGCTGGAGCGGCGAAGACCCGAGGGAATTCCCCAATTTGACAAGGGGAATCCCCCGAGCCGGGGAAAAACTCCCCCACTACAGGAAGGGAAGGGGAAAACTCCTATCCGCACCATGAAGCCAAATCAAAGGAACTAAATACAGATCGGGTAAGCTAACTAAACCAAAGGACCAAAGGAAACAGGCAGGGAATCTCCTGGAAAAGGAAAAGAAATTTGAGTAGAAAGAAGGCTAAGGATTTACTCACACTAAGAATTAGTAAAATTCAGCAGAGAGCTAGTCCCAAACACACCCACAGTCGTTGAAGAACTGAGCAAAAGGCGGAGCTAATCAGCAGAGGCGGAGCTTAATTTAAGTTGACAGGCTCAGTCTTTCAAGCTGAAGAAAGAGTACCAACCATGCCTGGATGATGTCTCCAACCATGATGGAGAATTACACAGATGTAATTTTCTGTATCTGAAATTTTGGCTAGATTATGCATCACATACAACAAAATATAACAATCAATTCAGTTATGGCTTGATTATATCCAGCAACCTCTTGTGACCTCCATAATTATTTTTCTCAGACCTGTGACAATGTCTGTAATGGTGTGGATGAAACAAGGTGGTGTAAAAGAGAGAAGATGAGTAAAAATCACCCCCTTTTCTTCGTTCAAGGTAAGTACTTTTGTACTGAAGAACCGTCTCCATCTTGAGGAAACGCAGCAGAAAAAAATCTATCTGGTATGTACACACACACATACACACACACACACACACACACACACACCCCATTTTACATTAGTAATCATATATATTAGAAGAGAACATTTCAGAAAGATTTCCTACAGGAGAATAGTGGTTTTCTAAGCAAGAGAACTTTGGCAGAATCAATTTAAGCAGCCAAATGAAATTTGGCAGCTTTCCTTTCCCTTTGTGATTAATCCAGCTGCTGCCATATCTATTGATTCTTTTACCCATTGATTGGTTAATTTAATGAAATATGAAGCATTAGAAATGGAACAAGTACAGTGCTGACAAAATAGGAATTTGACAGCAACTACTTCTAAAAGTAAAGCCAATATTGCAGAATTTAACGCAAATGTCATTTCACATTTAACCCAGTTATGTATTATTAAACTTATTGCTCTTGAACATAAAACAAAATGGACTTAATTTTTTTTACAAGTAGCTGGTTACATTTTATAAAACCCATGATTTTTATTACTGATTACATAAAGGCCTCTAAAGTTGTGTGTTTACTTCTTAAAAGTTGTGAGTGTGAATTCTTGTTTCAATTGCACTGAGAGTTTTATTCAAACCATCATCATAATAAAATCTGATGTCAGATTTGTATTCCAAAGTTAGTTTATTTTCATTGTCTGATACTTGTGGAATTGTTTCAGTGGGTTGGTAGTTTTCTATACCTAATTATGTCTCTTACTTTTTTTATGTCATTATCTCATTTGTATCTTTAATATCTAACCGATTTATAATATGTGGGATTCTCTGTAAAGAGCTTTCAAAGATGTCCCTAATAAGAGATTTGAGCTCAGGTTTAAGCATCTTTGCAGTTCTCTCTAGTGGTCAAAATATTTGTTTGTTTATTTATTCTGGCCAGAATTTATAAAAATTAGAGAATTTCAACCATCCACAACAAAGAAATCGAAGGCTGCAGATTATTTTAAAAATACTGTGTTTCCCCAAAAATAAGACCTACTCTGAAAATAAACCTTAGCCTGATTTTAAGCATGCTTCTAATTTAATCCCTACCCCAAAATAAGCCCTAGTGAAGAGGTGTGGGCATGCCATCATAGGAGGAGGTGAGCGTGTGTGGGTCAATGGTGTCTGGCAGCAGCCACAGCCCATGCAGCACAGGTGAGTTGATTATCTGTCCAAGCAGCAGGCAAATGCAGAGGCAGGGGAGGCATGCAATATGAAAACGCAAGGTGGGCTGCGGGCAAAGAGCCATGTGGTGGCTGGCCACGGGAGTCAAAGAGCCATGTGGTGGCTGGCCACAGGAGGCTTATCTTTGCATCACTTGACTTCCCTGCAGTCCACATGGTGCTTCACGATCACCTGCCTACTGCCCCGCACCTCTGCCTCTGTCTGCTGCCAGTGTCACTGTGGGAAGACAAGCCTCCTGTGGCTGCCTGCCCACTCCGGCCCACCAACTCTCGGATTTCCTGCAGCCTGCACTGCATGTCTGGATCACCTGCCTCCCCCCCCCATGCCTCTGTTTCCATCTTCTGCTTGAACAGAGAATCAACTCACCTGCGCTGCATAAGCTGTGCAGCCCCAGAGTGCACTGAAGAAGAGATTGGTGGGCTGCAGATACTGTCGGTCCTGCGCGCTTGGTGTCTGTTGTGCACTCACTTGGAAGTGGGGCGCCCAGCCAGGGTGATCACCCTTAGCTTGCGTTTCCCCAACAATGAGTCCTAATGCTTATTTTGGAACCCCTCAAAATATAAGACTGAGTCTTGTTTTTGGGAAACACCGTAGTAAAATAAAATCAAAATTTTTTATTCTTGTTTCTTCATCAAAATGAAAAAGAAAAGATACTCCATACTTCCTTATTCTAGCTTGCCTCCAACATCCTTCTTCCTTGTCATTTAACAATAAAAATGGTCAAAAATGGCCAGAGCTTCAGAAAAAAGTAAAAGGCTGTGACTAAAGAGGGCCTCTTTTAGCTAATAAAGATAATACTCTCATAAATTGCTTAAGAAATGAAAGGCATGACATTGTCCATTTGAACAATAAATGTTTTGTCCAACAACAAAGTGATTGCAGGGCCATGCCCCAAATCTGGCTCCCCAGCTGCTTGGAAGCACGGCTCCTGAGGTAACTTGTAGACAGTTGCTGCATGGAGGATCTTATGGGATGATTCTAGGACTCTCTAACCCAGGAAAATAATCAAAACAAAGGGAAAGCCTGTTTCTTCTGTTGTTAAATTGGAAAAATGACAATCGAGAGAGAGAAAATTCTCTGGGTGTTTTAATCACCAGAAGTCTCGTCACTCTAGATTTTGATGGTAGTAGTAAAAGTAGATAGGCAGTCAAAAACAAACTGAGATTAAGCCAAATAAAAGGCATAACTAGGAGTCAAAAATTATAAGGAGGCAAGACAATTCTGTAAAACCTTTTTTTAAAAAAAAAAATCCAAGTCCTGGCTCATTTATAATGCTATTGGTGTGGTGTTTGTATGCAGGGATCAGTGTCTGCATTAATTCAGTTAGAGTTTTGAAAACCTGAATTACAATTGTTCATCAGAATTTGAGTAATCTCGTAATGCCTCCAAGTTCAACATAAAACAAGGAAAACAATTATATATATATATATATATATATATATATATATATATAAAATTAATTCCAATTGCATGAAAATCTTGTGCAACTTGCTATGAAATAAAACAAAAGAATTCCCTACACATGTTATCCGGAAGTGTGAAAATAGAATCTCTTTGTGCACCTGCTTGTTATTACTTTTCTCAGAATATAGAAAATTTAAGGAGCACAGCTGCAAAATTAGTTGGGCTTCAAAATTTGAACCTGTTTGTGATGCATTTGTTGTTTTAAAGTAGATAATTGTCACTTCTGGGATCAGTTTAGAAACATTATACAAGTTGGTTACAACACAATTGTTTAAACAATATTATACATCATTATTACTGCTTATAGACTTCCCATTCACATCTCTCTGATTATCACCAGAAACAGAATAGCAATGGGAGTTTTATTATTTATTATATTTATATTTATATTTATATTATTTATAGTATCCTGCAGACCGTTTTTAAAGTTCTCTGTAGGCTTAGTTTCTCTTTGATTGTTAAATCCTGTTATCCTCCTCTGTAAGAGAAATTTTGTTCCTTCCTTAGCCATTTTCCAGATATAACTGTATTTTAAAACATGGTCCTTAGTTATCTGGCTTGGTTATCTGATAGACCATCTTTCTCTGATTATTTCAGCCAACTCATAAGACCTATGAATAAATAAAATTCTGCTGTTTATTAATGAATGCCATCTGATGGAGCCTAGGAAGCATGCCTTCCATGTTTTGGCACCTGTCCTCCAGAATAGTATCATTTCATCAAAAAAGACTGCAGTTTGCGATTAAGAATATGCTCTATTGAAGATGTGCTATGAAAATTGGGAATACTTCTATGAATAAATAAAATTGTTAGCAATGTTAAAAGATACTTAGGATACATACATGTAATTTAGAAAGCAAAAGATTGTGAAATCTTAGGATCCAAGCTATTATTATTGACTTATAAATTCTGTATTAATAATGATAACTATTATTTTAGGTTGATACTTGGCTAGTAATATACATGACATTTATTATTATTAAAATTCAATTGTTGGCTGAATAATAGTAGTCAAACTGATAATGACAGAGAAAAATTGTAAGAGGACAAATTATCATTTTCTTTTCTTTTTTTCTTTTTTTGTTTTCTTCTTTCTTCTTCTTCTTCTTTTTTTTTTTTACAAAAAATGATGTATTTTAAGGCATGAAAAGAAAAATAAGTTTGCAGCATATATGCACTTTTCCATTATTGAAAATATAAAAACAAAAAGGATTCAAAGTGAAATGATGTTAGGTAAGCTTAAGATATTTATATAATGCAATAATACAAAATATCAATACCTGGGATATAAGGTCACTATAAAAAAGCAAGAGACTGACATAGCTAAGAAGGTTTCATTTATTCTATGAAATAGTATAAAACAATTGCTGAGCTCCCAGATGTCTGAAAAGTGCTATTATATCACTTTTTAAAAAAACCTTGGAGCAGCCCATCTTTGGAAGAATGCCCACTCTGTTAACAAAAGACCAAGGGTGGCTCTACTTGTATAAAGCAGATCACAAGTAAAAACAATAAATCAATATTTTTTTAATTAAACCTGTAACTTTATAAATAAACCAAATGGCAATATAACTTTATAACTGCATTACATTAGAGTTAAAAAGAAACATTATATTATCTAGAACAGGGATCAGCAACTGTGGCTCTGGAGCCGCATGTGGCTCTTTCACCCCTCTGTTGTGGCTCCCTATCACTCAAAATTTGCATCACAATTGCCAATGTGAGACTCCTGCTGGCACATGATTTATTGAGCTTTTCAACCCCCAGTAGGCCAACCATGGATAAATCCAAGAAAACAAAAGTTTCAGAAGAAAAC
>JANHFM010007684.1:45633-60167 GCA_032468115.1 Grayia smithii | reverse complement strand
GCGCCCCCCGAGGTCAACCACAGCCCTGATGCGGCCCTCAATGAAATTGAGTTTGACATCCCTGCTCTAGAAGCTCAAGACAGCCAACACAAGGCTCCCTTTTTCTTCACAATAACATCCCTGTATGGCAAGCGGGGCTGACAGAAAACAACAGACCCAGTGTTACTCTGGGAGTAACTGATTACTCTGTGTAATCTTTGTTGGACTGAGGATATGGATTTTGCTGGAGGTGCTGAGAGAACATATATAAGAGGTGCCAAGAGAAAAATGGTCATTGTAAAAAACCAAACAAACCCACACAATTAAGAAACATTTATTTCTTATAGCCTAGCTTTTTATCTATCTATCTATCCATCCGTCTGTCTATCTGATTTTATCATCTTCCCACTTCTGCTTTATCCATGCTTAAAGCTATCAGGCTTAATTTAAATCTAATTAAAATGAATTGTAATTTAATTTTCCCCAAATTAGCAGCAGCTGAGGAGGCTGCGCTCTTTTGATTATATGGAGTTTTGTATTTCCTTTTATTACAGTCACAAGACTAGCAGTGTGTGTGTGTGTGTGTGTGTGTGTGTGTGTGTGTGTGTTCATACCCCCAATTAAAATATTAGTTTCATTAGTAGGTGACAGTTTCAGGCCATAGGAAAAAAACCATCCACAATAAGAATTGTGCTGTATGTGATCCTCAATATCATTATCATACATTTATTAACTATTTAGAGCCGTAGCTCAGAAACAAAACACTTGCTTTGTATGCAAAGGATCCAAGATTCAACCCTTGGTATCTCCACTTAAAAAGGCTCTGGATAGACTATGTCTATAAAGGGATGTTTTTCATCAGACTAAATGCTATTGAAACTTTGTCTACTGTAGAGTAGACAAAGTTAGGATTTCAATGATCTGATTTATAGCTGTCCCTTATGATCTAACCACAAAGATTCAGAGTTTTAGGAGAAGTGGGAGCTTTGTAGAACTAACCTCTCCTCCTCTCCCCTCCCTCACCCTCCACTCCATTCCATTCAGCACAAGGACAGCAAGAGGATGTCATATCCATTGCAAGAATTGCAAACAGTGTGTGTGTATGTGTGGCTAACATTGCAAACAGTGTGTGTGTGTGTGGCTAACATTACCCTGGCTGCGGTACAGATATCAGTTGCCCACTAGATGGCAACAAAGGGTTTTCCTATATCTCCTTGCTGCCATCTAACGGTTGTCTATGTTTTTGCAACCCATGTTAGATAGCACTACCCTATCATGATACATAAATATCCATGTTATATTGAGATTCATGCAGCCGAAATGAATTCTCAATGAAACTCACATTCTGTGAAGTCATTCTTTATTTAATCATAAATCACAATTGCCTAGGTTCACACAACATTTTAGGCCAAACTAGGGTATATAAACTACAATAGTTAGATTCATAACATATTAAGTCAAAACCAGTGGTGGGTTGCTCCCGGTTCGGCCCGGTTTGCGCAAGCCGGTAGCGGTGACTAGTTCTCCGCAGCCGGGAGCTGGGCCCACCTATCTTATTTTTCTTTATTTTTCTTATGTATTTCTGATCAGCAATCCACTTCGAAGTGCCCAGCAGCTGGACTTAACTCCTCTGCGCATGCGCAGAGTGCTTGTTTTGAGTTGTATGCCGGGAAAATATCAAGTGCACATGCGCAGAGTGCTCATTCAGCATGCATCTGAGCGAAGCAAGCATGCATGCACCGATCACGCACAAAGCGCATGTATGAAGAGAACCGGTAGTAAAGATAAGTAGCACCCACCCCTGGTCAAAACCCAACAACTACATGATTCAGCATCATGTATGTCCTAGCCCACACTGGGTGTATTGGGACAGCATTATATGTAGTAAGCCAAGTCATGTTGAAATACTGTATGTAAAATATGGAAGATTTTAACAACTGATCTTCTATTTATATGTGATTTTAAAACAATACATGATATGATCTGGATATGATTTAATAGAAGATTTAAAAGTGAGGTTGAAATATCACAAATGAACAGTCCATAACATTTGTACGTGCTTTTTAAGTTTAAAAAAAAAGGATAAAATATGAAATTTAAGTTTATGGTATTTCACAGGGGGAAAGCCCATAGAATTCACAAGTATGCACAATTTATGAAGTCATTTTAGTAGCATCTGCAGAGAACTGTCTCAAGAAAGGTGAGAATCAAGTTACTATCAAAGGTGAGACCAAATTGTCGTGTGTAATTTCAACATTGTACCACTCTGTGTCAATGCCTCTCCAAAGAATCCAAATATCCACAGAGGAAAGACTTACTGCTTGCTAAAGTAACAGTTCAATCGGCTACCCAAGATCTGACAATCCAAAATCAGATTCTGATTTTCTGGAGGCTTAATTTATTTGAAAGAGGATTCAGCTGTAGAAATGGGAGTAGTAATTTTCTCAGCCACACTGATTCTTTTTTCCCCTGGATGCCAAGGGTATGTCTCAGGAAGAAAATGCTTTTCTGAACCCTGAAATGTTGGCAAATGAAGCAACAAGTCCTTGGTCCGTATAACAAACATATTTCAAAGAAATGGATATGGAGGTGGAAAGAGAAATCAAGCATTCAAGGGGGACGTATGATCTACTGAGAATCATCAAGCCATGAAGTTGTATAAATATTTTCACTTGTTGGCATTCGTGCAACTGTGCAATCAGATACTCTAATATCTATCTGATAGGCCAACTTTATCATGAAATGTGGGAAGGTCATCAAAAGCGTTGCCTTGACAATAGAGAGAGCAAAAGTATTAAAATAACTACACACTGTGGTGTCTTTGCTTTTGAAGAAGGCACCTAATTCAGCAAAGGGATATGATAGAAAAGATTACAAAATAGAGATCGGTCATGCAAAAAATAAAAGTACATAAATATATCACGAGGTAATCTGAGGTTAGGAAAGAGATCTGAATTTTATTTAAACCTTAAAGCATTTTGTTCTGTGCAGAATTATTTTTAGGTATATGTGCCCAGTAGTTATTTAGGTCAAATCTGCACACCTGGTTCATAATTGTAATGCAGTATATGGACAGATTATTGTTATTCAAATATGCCTTTCAGATGTATTCCTCCAGCGTGTACTTGACTTTAAATGCTGATCTGTAACAGATATATGCAACTATTATCCATCTACATACATAAACAGACATTATCTTCAAAGGCAGAGGAGTTATTTGTCTTATTTCTGATTTAAAAAAAAACCACACCTTAACCTGTCTTCTCCTATCAAAATCTTTTGCTGCCTTTCCCTTTGGACTTCACCTCATTCCTATCTAATTTTATTCTGCTTGCTTCTCACTTATTGTGATGTCTTAACTCAGTGGTTCTCAACCTATGGGTCAGGACCCCTTTGGGGGTCGAATTTCACAGGGGTCGCCTAGGACGATTCATAATAGTAGCAAAATTGCAGTTATGAAGTAATAACGAAAATAATTTTATGGCTGGAGGCCACCACAACATGAGAAACTGTATTAAAGGGTCGCGGCATTAGGAAGGTTGAGAACCACTGTCTTAACTCATTTTTCCCCAACCTGAGTACTCTCCAGATAGGTCAACTTCCTCTCCCAGAATTCTCAGCAAAGGCTATGGTTGCTGGAAAGTTCTGAGAGTTAAAGACCATACACCCAGAAGTGCCAGCTTGAAAAAGACTGATTTAGTAGTCCAGTTTCTCTTTGTAAACTTGCTGCTGGAAATCGGGACATGGATTTTAAGCTCCACTGTTTTGAAATGGTATTTGACAGGTTTCTGATGTCTATGAAAGTACTTATAAAGGGGCAAATTCTATTCTATTCATATAATGTGTGTGGTATTCATAGAGAGGCATTTTCAGAAATCATTTCATGAAACGTCATCCCTCTGTTGTTTTATGTATCCATCCTTAAATCAATTTCTGAGATTAGGGTGCTTGATTAGAACAAAGTATTTCTCATTGCCTATCAGTTCAACTACATTGGCTTAGGTAAACCACAGATATTTGCATATGTTGTTCCCAAATCTACCTTTCAAGGAATTTGAGATAACAGCTGTAATCATATATCCTCTTATCTAGGAATAATCTTTTTTTCCTCAGTAAATCATGGCATTTTGGCTTAAACACAACATTAAGTCATGATGGTTCACCAGGCCAAAGTATAAATCATATTATGATTTATTCTTACGCATGACCCAGGCGATAAATGATATTTACTTTTGAATAGACATTAACAGACCAATCTATGAAGCATTCTAACTATTCTCCAGCACCATATGAATCATAAGCCATTTACTATTGCAAAAATAGCTCCAAAACTCCACACTTGACTAAATAGAAATTTTAAATGAATTTTATATTCTACCACTCAATTCTTCTAACTTAAATTGGTAGAATTAGCATGCAGCAAAATCAAAAAGATGATGCATTTATTTATTTGGTTAGTCAATTTATATATTGATGAATTTTACTAAATACTACAGAACTATTCAGCGTGTCCAGTGAAAAAAATAATTCAAAGTTACAAAATCTTACAAATTCCAGTAAGTGGACCAGATTGAGTTTATTAAAAACTCATGCATACACAAACTGGATTATGTTGCAACCTTTAAAAAATACATAATTTGTTTATCTCAATAATATTCTACTAATGTATGGGCCCCATTATTTTGAAGCTTTTGGGGATAACAATCTCTGCGGGCCATCCAAAGTGAAAAACAATGGCTACATTAACAGAATATTCTTTTAGGTAGTGCATAGTATTTTCTCTGCAAAATGCAAATAGTAGTACTCTTAGAGTAGTAGAACCTTCACTGATTTGGAGACTTAGGCAAATGTCTAACTTTATCACCCTTATAAACCAGCTGTAATACTAACAATCCAGAAGCCATTTTGAAATCCTTAGCACTTGGAATTAAGCAGCAGGACACAATCTTATATCCTTTTATAAGAACTTGAATTGCTTTCAGCAAGTCAGACAGGTTAAAATATTTATTTCATATGACTTTACTGAGCAAATCTCATTATATATTGAAAACTCATTGCCACTCTAGAAATAACATTTCTTTTATACCTTAGCTTTTCTGAACAGTCATGAATTGAGTTTGATAGTCAGAATATATAAGGGTATTTCAAATTTATGTTGAAAATGCGGGCAACACAATGTGTCATTTTATCATGCCTGGTGGACATGTAAAAAGGCAGAAAAATTTGGGCTCCAATCTATACACTGATACAAGGAATTTTAAAGTTAAGATTCAATCAAAACCAGAACTTTTCTTGTTGTGATTAATGGGAAAACAACTAGGAAAGAGTCTATTTTTATGTATGATCATTGCTGTGAGACTATAGGTAGTCCTTGACTTAGAACAATTCATTTAGTGACCGCTCAAAGTTACAACGGCACTGAAAAAGTGACTTTTGACCATTTTTCACAGTTACAACCTTTCCAGCATTCCCATGCTCATGTGATCAAAATTCAGGTGCTTATAGCAGTTGGTTCATATTTATGACTATTGCTGTCTCCCAAGGTCATGAGATCACTTTTTGCGACCTTCTGACAAGCGAAGTCAATGGGGAAGCCAGATTCACTTAACAACCGGATTACTAACTTATCAATTGCAGTGATTCACTTAACAATTGAGGCAAGGAATGTTGTAAAATGGAGCAAAGCTCACTTTACAAATGTCTCACTTAACAACAGAAATGTTGGGCTCAATTGTGGTCATAAGTAGAGGACTACCTAAATTATACGCACAAAAATAGAAAGACATTGATATGCATACAATGGAAGAATGTTTAGTGAAGATGATGGAACCAGCAGAGATGGCAAAATTAACTTGCTTAAAGGAAGGTGACTGTTATATTTATTAATGACTGGAAACCCCTTATGGACTTTTTGCTGAAAAAAAAAAGAAAAAAATGAATATGATTTATAAGGTTTGATGATTAGAAGAAAAAACTGATATAACTGTATACAAGGAAGGTACATGTAAATACATGTATTTATCTCTGCTGTCAAAAAGATTGTAAACATCTTTATAAAGTAAAATAAGCCTAGCAACAACTTACAATGGATAGACATACCTCAGGATGAGACAGTATATATCCAAATATTAGATCCTAGGGAGTGTGCCCTCATGTTCTAATCTATATAATCTTCCTAAATGAACCACATTGTTCACAAGGAGACTGATGGCCGATTCAGGTAGGCTTCTGGTCTGAATCAACATTGTTATTTTAATGGCTGTAAAAGTGACAGGAAGGCCTTTAACAATGTTCCTACTGCACATTCCTCAATTATACACACAAATTCAGTAGATTTTTTTTTCTCTTGTAGGAACTAAAATAGGAGCCCTGTGTTTAAAAGGGTAAAAGTTTATATATAAAAGTTTTCAAGACCCAAAAATTATGTTGGAGGAATGAGAATACAAAACTTACATCAGACTCAAGCTTTCCCATGTTGGTGTTCTATGTAAGTTTTGGATTAACTTTCCCCCATACTGGCTGAGAATATGGGCACTGTAATGCAACAAGGGGGCCCTATTTTAGATAAACAGAAGACAAAATGAATTATTCATTTTTAGTGTTAAGCCTTAAGGCATTGTGTATACAGAATACTTCTCCAAAGTTACAAGTTTTTAATATTTCCAGTATTTTTTCCTGCTCAAATTGATAAGTATGTAAATGTATATATGCATGTATGCCTTAGAGCAGGGGTGTCAAACTCGTGGCCCACGGGCCGGATGCTGGCCACGCCCACACCCAGTTTAACAAAGGGGGAAAAAGTCCCGATACGTCACATGACACCGTGATGACACGAGTTTGGCACCCCTGCCTTAGAGATTGTTAGTACAGTAGTTACAACAGACCAATGAAATACGTCTTATGATCCGTTTCAAAGTTCTGGCACTGCTCCCCCACCCACCCCCTGCCCACAGTCACATGACCGCATTTTGGGCACTTGGCAACTGGTCTGCATTTTTGGCCATTTGCAGAGCCATGCAGTCACATAACTGTGTTTTACAATGGTTGGCCAGAAATAGCAGCAGTCACTTAACAACCGCTTGGGGTCATGTGACCTGCTTTATGACGGTCATGACTTATGACTGTAATTGCCAGGCTCGATTACAATCGTAAGTCAAGGACTACCCGTATGTAAGTTATAACTGTGTTACAAATCATTAGCTGCACTATGACTGATGTCCAAACAATGTAGCAAATTTATAGGCAAAAAAAGGTCAACTCTTATTTACCAATTGCACAGTTGCCGTCCAACTATCCCCTCCGATGAAAATAAGCAAACGCAAACAGTATAAGAAATTAATCCAACTCCTAATATCATCGGACAGTATCAGACGCAGCTTTTTAAACTTCACATAGAACCTACCTGAATATTCTGCCATTTCAAATATAAAGATCAGTCGCAATCTACAGCTGGGCTGTATAGCAAATACAGCATTTTTTAAAGAAGAAAATAAAAAGAAGCAATGTTACACTGAGACTTGTAAATAGTTTCAGTGATAAAGGCCATTTTATAAAAGTTGTATGATACAAACATCAAAATAAGTTTAAAGAAGATTTTTTTAAAAAAATAATGTCCTCCATTAATATTAGGACAGTCCACTAACACACTCTATATCCGACACCTCGGCCATTCCCTGGAGGAGGCAGCTCCTCCCAAGTCTGTGCCACTGAGCTTTCCTTCCTACCTGCCACTTCAACTCTTCCGTACAGCTCTGTATAATGTGTTACACCTAATTTTGTAACAGCATGTGTTTTCATGACAGACACATTCCCTTCCTCACTCCACACTTCACAAAGTCACCTACCCTTCTTGGTAAAACTGTTGGAGAAATCACAGGCAAGGTCGCTCTTCTTCCGTACAAGTTCATCTCGTCGTTGACAGCTAAACTAAAGTCCCTTGTCCAAATTACTGGCAAAAGAAAAATGAATGCCCAAAGAATCAGTCCTCAAGACAGCCACACCTCAAGAAGGGCCATTGGAAAGAGATAATCAAAGGCATGCTGTTTATTTGAATATACTCCTTCAGAAAGCCAATTAAGGACTGTCCAAATAGAACTGACCAATAGCAACTAATCAGAAGGTGAAGAACAGACAAGGGAAGGCTCCATCCCTGCCCTTGAAAACACATTATGACTCTTCAGTTTATTGTGGTTAAAGAAACAAGTTTTAACTCAGGAAGATAATTCAGTCAAAGTCTGTTTCTCTCAGCTGTGCCTTCATCTCCCAAGCAAGAAATTGCGTCCAGTTTCTCTCTTCCTCCTCTCTCCCAAAGATAGATCCCTTTCCCTTATTTGAAAGGAAAGACAGGTATCTTAAACCTTACATTAATTGCAAGCAGTAACTTTTAAACAAGATGTAAAACCCAACCTTGCTGTTTAATCAAGTCAGGAAATATTCAAAATCAAGACGTTCTATACACGTCACAAATTGATGCTGGATTGGTCCAGGGAAGCTAATGCTGCCTTCAAATCAAATGCCATTTTATTTTTTGACTAGGATACAAGAAGTAGCTGCAAGTAGACTCCGCCTTGTTCTGAGTTAAGGTCAACTGAGGATAACGTCTTGCCATGTGAAATAGCAGAAGGCTAAACTGAACCAGCTGCATCAGCAAAAGTCCAGGACTGCTTTTATTTTCTTGTTTAACAGCCGCTGCACAGTTCATGTAAATATAGAAGCGTGAAGCATGTTGGCATGTGTACACCCATATGCAAACACACACACACTTATATATATTTACTCACATATCTCTTCCCTTAATTTCTTAAAATTCCTTCATCATGTAGACCCCAGTAATTCATGCCAGAACTATCTTATTTTCTTCAAATAGCTGGGTAGGCAGCCAGTGGAATGCTGTTCAATGACCACGAATGATAGACAAAGGAGAACAATGTGCATCTGGGTTACTTTAGTTAGCAAAGTTAAAGAATTAAATCCTAATCAGTTATGGAAAAAAATGGCAACTGGTCTAATAGCTTACTTCTTAATACAGGAGCCTTGACATGCCACAGCATGTCTGGTATTGCTGTTGCAGCTTATCCTTTCTTTATGTGGCAAACCTTCAGGAGATCAAGGTCCTCAGATTTTCAAGTGGACCAGTCAAAAGCACTAAAGCACAGTCATACAATTTTCATGCAGCAAAGACATATCCATATGAAACACACCCAGCAAACAAAAGGTTTCCAAAATGCTTCCAAACCTAGAGAGGAAATTTCAACTTTTCCTCAACCTTTTGCACTCTTGCCCAATATTTGCAGATAGCCTTTGGTATTTTATAACTCAGGGACCAGGACAAAAAATTCCCTTCATTTTATTTCCATTTAATTAATATAGTTAATATAATCTCATAAAGTATTTAATAATTGCTCATTTCTATCACATTACACATTGCTATACAGTATTCATTTTCGGAGGCTGAAGGGAGGAGCACTAGTAGTCCTGGAATTTTAGTTGTGCATTTCTGGTCTAGCTAATTGTTTTATCTTTAATGAACATCCCTGAAGCTCTTGGACATTAGTTTATTAATGTTCAGTAATGAACAGCCCAGCTCCCTAAACTGAAACCAGAGCTTTGACAACCTTGACTTTTTGATTCAGTGACATCACAGCAGCTCAGCCAATCAGCCAGCATGCAACATTTTTACCTCATATTATGCAGGTGTTCCCTGCCTGCCTGCCTATCTAATCTATCTATCATATGCAGCCTGCATATAAAAAAGTAAAAGTAATTTGCTGATAAAAATACATAAAAGAAGGCAATCTGGTGTGATTATGACTGACTCTGACTGACTAACTCACTCGCTGTCTAATGCAGCCTGCATATATAAAAGTAAAAGTAATTTGTGATAAAAATACATAAAGGAAGGCAACCTCATGTGATTATGGCTTCCACTCTCATAGGCTTATCCTTTCCTTTCACTTTGAACGAAAAGATCTGTATTTCTTAAAACAAATTTGCTCCCTTCAGTGAACAAACAAACCACATGCCACAGCTCTGGATATGTGACAGAGCATCTGCAATGCTGTTGATCATGGTTATTATTGTGCAATTATTTCTTTGAGGTCACTTTTTTCATACTCTTTCAATCTCTATCGCTTTCAATCACAAAAAATTGTGAAATTCCCAACAAGCTGAATAGAAGTAGTTACAGTATCTAGCCAAGGTCAAAGCCTTGCTCCTTGCCTAGTTACATTTAAATTGAAGGCGTCTCAGTAAGCTATAAAGCCAAACACAACACATCTCCTGCCAAATTTTCTAATCTCGTATTTTATTCCTACTCTCAAGAAATCCATGCAATGCAATGCAATCACCTCAGCATAAAATACATAGCCATTTCTTTATTGCCTTTAGTTATCTACAAGCCTTACATAATACCATCTCTTTTCTTCAGCAAGTACATGTGGTCCTCGACTTATGACTGTAATGGAGCCTGTGGGGATCCCGTGGGGTGAGATGGGGGCAGGGGAAAGTTAGCTGGTCAGTCATCAGAGCAGTTGGATTGTAAAGTGTCCAAATGTTGTTCACATGATCATGGGGGCTCTGCAGTGATTGTAACTTCAAAACCATCATTTCTGAAACAGGTTGTAAGTCACGTTTCAAGGCTCTGTCATAACTCTGTAACTTCAAACAGTTGCTAAGCTCTTCTCCTACAATAAGAATTCAGTCTTATTTGTGCTTCCAAACTTATTTACTGAGAAGGACAACCCATGTTTTCCAAGAGGCTCAAGCAAGCCTTTTTCTTACACTCCACATCAGGCCGTACTGTTAAAAAGAGAAATATCTAAAAAGTTTCAGGTCAGGAGGTTCCTTTTGAGCAGGCACAGAGTCCCGCAGAATCTGATAGAAAGCAGACAACGTGGACTTTGAGGCTGAATGTAGGAGCCCCGTTTTTAATTTTCGGTAATGTCCTTGAGGTAGCCCTGCACTAGGACTCACTGCAGAGGCATTTCCATATCTCCTAATGCTACAGGGCAGTGCTGCACTCTATCACAGTAGTCCAACTTCCTGCTAACAGGCTCCATCACTGCCAGAAAAACTCCCATTCCCCACAACTACAATGTGTTGGGCAGGAGTGTCAAAGTCTATTTCATTGAGGGCCGCATCAGGATTGTGTTTGACCTGGGGAGCCTGGGGGGAAATGGTCAGGATGGGCGTGGCCAGCTCAACGTCACTCGTCAAGGCTCCATTTTCAGCCACCATGGCCTCCTGCAGCCCTCTGCCAGCAGAAACAAAACTCGGGGAAGCTACACTGGCAGAGGGCTGCAGGAGGCTGTCGTGGCCGAAAGCTCTGTTTTCGCTGGCAGAGGCACCACCGGCTGGTCCTTCTCTGTTTCCAGGGCGGCTCCGCAGGGCCAGATCTAAGCACCTTGAGTTTGACACCCCTGGTGTAGGGAAAGGGAAATAAAGAAATTGTTGTGGATATCTTGAAGTGTGGTGTATGCCAGCCCTCCAGAATAGGCCAGATCAGGAAACAAGCATTTCATGAACTGCTCTTTCATTGTTGTAGGTATAATTACAGAATCTTGAAAGTCTGACAGAGATATTCTCTGTCCCAAGGCAATTTTTGATTCCCCTCCCCCAGCTCTTCTTGTCCCTCCAAGCTGAAGTGATCTTTACATAACAGCAATTACATTCCTTCTTCAAGGCATCTCCGTCTTCCTCTACCCAAAAATATTTCCTCAAATAATCTTCTCTTCACTTCCTTAAAGGAAATCTTCTCAAGTTCCTATTTTCTGTAAAAAAGTGTCACTTAGGTGAATGGACTGGATAGAAAATTGTTAAATAAATAAATAACAATTTAAAGTATTTGCAGCAAAAAAAAGAATTACCCTCAATGGACTTACAACCTCATAAAGAATTACATTGGTTCCTGATGGAAGGAGAGTTATGAAGGACCCCTAAAGAGTTTTTGCTTCTATGGGTTATATTTCTCGATTTTGCCATATTAAAAATTAAAACTGGCACATTTGCAGCCACTAGCACCTCTCACAATTGTTTGATGGAATCTTAATATTGCATTATTTCTCAACATAGGCTGGCAAATAATTTTGATTTCACAGACTCTTGAGACGGTTTTGGGAGTTTCCCCTGAGGTCTCAGGACAATACTATTAAGAAAATCTGCTCTAGTATAATGTTCACTCTCAAATTTAAGTAATGTAATAAGAAGAAAAGTATGGTAATAAGTAAAGGGATTGCTGCTTTATTCAGTCCTCCAGCCCATAATATTATCAGACTATGCATAAAAATAATTTTAAAAATGAAAAAGTTATTTTTTTTCAATGCTGACATTTTTTAAAAATGCATTTATTTATGCACTGAACTTCTTGGATGAAGGAAGAAAAGAAAATTAATTTTCATTGTTTTTTTAAAAAATAGTTTGGGGCTACAAGTCAGAGAAATCTGCCTATGTTTAAACATACACAACTTTCTAATTCTAATTCAGTGGTAACAGAAACATATACCAGGTATGCCCAACTGCATTCTTATTTAGGCTCTGTAGTACATATGAATGGCAAGGCTGTTTTTCAAACATGGGTCATAAATTGGCAGATTTGAGAATGAAAGACAATCTCTCAGAAAGAGCACAAAATGGAAGATGCTGTAAAAAGGCACAACTGATTGATGAGCCATGAAGAGTAGCTTTTTGTGAGATTGCAGGATGCAACTTGTCCTGGTTATTATTTTTGCTTCATTCATCAGTTGTTATTGGGATTGCATTTCACCTACTAAAAGTGGAACAGACATGCCCTAAACTGAATCAATCCAATCCAGAGTATATTATATGCTCCTGAGTTGTCTTTGTAGCATGACTTTTCTATTCTAGGCGGATTAGTTTGGCAGGCTTACTGATTTGGAAGTCAACTGTAGTGACCTCACTAATGGGGTGATCCCACCAGCATTCCCTTCTTTCTTGAAATAAATGGCAATAAATGAAATAAATGAAATGAAATAAATATTTTAATTCTGGAAGCTCTGGAATGGTATACTCATGATAATCTAAAAGCAAAAACTGCTACAGAGAAGGTAGCTTGGTAGAATCTTTGTATTAAAAATATAACCCATAAATATGTAAAGAACGGCTATATATACCTAACCATCACAAATATAGAAACAGGAATATAAATTATTTACTACATTTAGTTAAATGAAAACAGGAGTCTGTAGGAGCCTTTTAAGTGAAAAAAAAAAAACCTGTACAAGAACATCCCCCTTTTCAGGCAATTCTCTTTGTAATTGCAGTGGTGTGAAAAAAGAGAAGAAAACTATACATATATCATAGATATTATGTCTTTACCACCTGTCCCTCACACATTTTTGGAGGAATATATGAAAAAAAGCTGCCTGACATGCACAGGTATTTCCTATCATATAGAATCCTAAAGTACAAATACAGGATATTACTGTAAATCACAGTGAATTCCACAATTGTATAGTACCTACACAGCACAATATGCATGCTCTTCCTTCAACACCCCCCACCTAACGGTACAGTCAAAACACAACTACAAGGGCCCTACAATGTCTAAAGCCATGATTTGCTAAACTTCAACTTATGATATAAACTGCATATTCATATGATATGTCTGCAATACAAACCATGATTTCTCAGCCAAATTGTGAGGTTCACATAATACGCTAATCCAATGGTGAAATCCAATTTTTTTTACTACCAGTCCTGTGGGCGTGACTTTGTGGACATGGTGTGGCTTCATGGGCGTGACTTGGTGGGCGTGGCAAGGGAAGGCTACTGCAAAATCTCCATTCCCACCGCATTCCAGGGGAAGGATACTGCAAAATCTCCATTTTCACCCCACTCCAGGGGGAAGGATATTGCAAAATCTCCATTCCCACCCCACTCTGGGGCCAGCCAGGAATTTCTGCTACCGGTTCTCTGAACTACTCAAAATTTCCACTACCAGTTCTCCAGGACCTGTCAGAACCTGCTGGATTTCACCCCTGCACTAGTCTTGGTGCAATGCATGAACCCAACTTCAAGTTTGTTCTCCTCTTCCACATTAAATGATTATACAACCAAAGGGGAAAAGATTTAATAAGGTAAAGGTTTCATATCTATACTAGTTGTATATGATATCACCATAACCTGAAAAGTAAAATTTTCTGCAAGCAAAGGGATCATCAGGATGTTATTGGAAACTCTTGCCCTAAACACACTTTCCAAAACTTAATATGATTTTTTATGGTTCTTTGAGTTATCGTACTTATTCCCAATTTCAGAAGTAGATATCTCCTACTTTTTTAACATACAGTGCATGAGTTTGTGCTTTGTATGCTTACTGCACCACAGGGGAAAAAAATAAGTTGCACTTTGCAAAACATTGCTGAAATTCAACCTTTTCTTTCTTTTACTCTGAGGATATTCAATGATAACTAGCAAATCTCTTGCTAGTTATCTAAGGCAACTCAAAATCAAAAAAGATACCACTTGGCATCATCCAACATCACCACTTAATATTTTCATTTGTGTTGGAAAATTCAGTCGAATTCAGACATTTGTGG
>JANHFM010007682.1:0-13756 GCA_032468115.1 Grayia smithii | reverse complement strand
TCACCTTTTAAGTTGCATTACTGAAATAAATGAACTTTTGCATGATATTCTAATTTTTTGAGTTTCACCTATATTTACAAACATTGCTTTGTGGATTATTCAGCCCTATATCAGCAACACCCACTTGCATCCTCAACTATAGTTTCAACTTTCTTTTTGGCTGAGGCTGATAGGATTCTCTCTCTCTCTCTCTCTCCTTCCCTCCCTCTCTCCCTCTCCTCCTCCCTCCCTCTCTCTTGTACTGAAATGGATATCCTCACCAATTTCTGGTTTCTAAACTGGAGAGATAAAAGTTCATAAAGTAAGATATTGTTCATGTCTCCTGCTCTTGCCCTCATATTGCTGAATGATCTTCCTTTTGTCCTAGATCTCTTCTCTATCCCTTTCACCTTCTCTCTTTTGCTCTCAACACTGTCCCCTTGATCCAGCAGACACAGGCAAGGCAACTGATGTGTTATGCCTGAAAGTAATTTTAGACAGAATCAAATGCCCTAGAATCCTTAGTAATCCTCCTCAGATCCTGATGCTGAGCCCTGGTTAGGCCCTTATATATTCAACAAACAGCCTTCAGTCAGCTAGAGTGGAATCTGAAAATCTTTCTTGGAAAGGCTAGAGAGAGGACAAGTCCATTGTAAAGAAAGGGGGAGTACAGCAGAGAATATATGCAGAAAGTACAATATAATATTATAGCAGTCAATGGAAGGAGTGGCTAATCATCAAGGCTGAAAACTTTGAAAACTTTTCCATATTTTATGCATTACTTAAACTGTGTTATATTACTCAGAGCACCTCATATTTAAGTTGCACTCTAATAATAGGATTTGTGTACCATGTTTTTTCAACAGCTGGGGAAGAAAGAAACACTGAGAAGTAAAGTGATAGTAGCAACACAGCTGTTAACAAAACAAAGAAGGGATAGTAGCAGCACCAGCATGAACTGAACACAGCGTCATTCTGCTTTAGGTTGGTTAGATGCCATCAAATTGGACCCAAATCTTGATAACAATGTGTATAAATGCTCATAATTTCAAGTTTTCTCCAGAAGTAATCTATACTTCTCCTTGAGATAGACTGTCTTTATCATTTTACCCTTCATTCACTTTATTCATTGTCCTCCTTTCTACTCCTTTCAACCATGCCAAAAATTCTTTCTAATTCATCATCCACTCACAATAGTTTATGAGCTTTTGTTTACTATTTCATCAGTCTATCTATCCATCTATCTATCTATCTATCTATCTATCTATCTATCTATCTATCTATCTCTCTTTCTACATCTGTTTTGCAGTCTATAATACTGTTACGAACCACTTCCAAATCTGTAATTCTGTGATGAGCATTACTACTAGTAAGATCATTGTTTTAACTATTCTAATGATTGTGATCAATGAAATAATCTTATTTTTCGCAATCTGTTTTAAGTTTGTCATTATCTTCTTCCCTGGGATTAGTCTTCTCTACTTCTTCAGTTCATTGTTTAAGATTACCTATTCTTGAACCCAAGAATAATGCTTCGCTTCACTTTACTTCTTTGCTATCAAACATAAGTTCCTTAAAATGTTGGTTGATATTATGTTAGTATTATTAATATTTAACATCATTACTTTTTTCTTAATATGTAACGTTAGCCCAGACTTCTTCCCTTACATAATAAGTAAAAAGTATAAGTCTCTCTTTTCTAAGTCTCTTTTCTTAGTCTTTTTAAGTCTCTGAGGAGGAGGGCTGCTATCAAGATATGTCAGCTGCATATCCCAAATTGTTAGTGCTTCATTCTTTCCCTTTTGAATTTACTAGCAATTGTAACTCTACCAGGATCTCCCATACACCACATTACTCTCGGGGTCACTGAAGATGCTGAGTAGCTTTCTTCCCCCCCCACCCCCACTGCCGCCCAGCAAGGTGACAATCCTCTAGGAGGGGTGAAAGTGAAGACAGGAAATGGTCAATCAAAAATACTTTATTTGCTAGGGAGGAATAATTAAGGCTGTATTTGTCTGCATGAACTCATCTATAACATTCATCCATTCTGTAGTTTCCAGAGATGTCATTATAGAAAACACAGATCCTAGAATATTTATTATTTTCATAGTAAATACTCCTCAAACAACCATTATGGGTATGAACTATGTTATTCTCCACTCTTGATAGGCCTTAACTTACAACCATTTCTTTAGTGACCTTTCAAAATTACAACTGAAAAAAAAAAAAGACTTGTCGCCATTTTCCCCATTTATGACCATTGTGGCATCCTCATGGTCATGTAAAGAAAATTCAGGCACTTGGCAACTTTATTACCAGAGTCATGTGGTCACCATTTGTATCATCCTAGCTGGCTTCCACAAGCAAAGACAATGGGGGAAGCCAGAGTCACTTAATGACCATATGATTCACTTAACAACTGCAATGATTTGCTTAGCAACTGTGGCAAAGAAGGGTATAAAATGGGGCAAAACTTATGTAACAACTGTCTTGCTTAACAATGGAAATTTGGGCTCAGTTGTCATAAGTTGGGGACTACTTGAAGTAAAAAATTACAACAATCCATACCTTTACGTTATGATAGTGTTGTAAAAATCGAAGGTTTTTTATTATTGTGTAATCTATAGATATTACTGTTTGCTCTAATTTGATAGTAGCTGAGGTGCAAGGATTGTATATAAAACTCTGGTAGGACAGCATAATTTGCTTTAGTGTTGCATCCCACTTGTTCAGACTTTATAGAAAAGAAATCCTATGGTATTTAACCAGACCCTTTCTCTCTCTTAAAAGGGCTCTTAAAAGCCCAAATGGTGCCGTAAGAAGGAAAAAAATAATCTTTCAACTCAACTCAATAGTCTTCCATTTTCATTTATTTTCCTTCTCACCCTGGTCTTTGTTACAGAGGAGCTCAGATGTATCTATCTTTTTATACCCATATAGTTGTGCTTTGTATTTTAATAACGTCACCTTGACACTTTAGCTCAAAAATCTAAAGCTGGACAGCCAGAGGTTTGAAGAGGGATACAGACAAGAAGGAAGACTGAGAGGGCTAATTTTTATATGGTTCAATTTTAAATAAATTGATTCCAAGGAATTGCAGATGAGTGAAAATTCTTACTTGATTGCAATATTACTGCCCATCCAAGAAGGCATCTGTAGATTGGCCAGTCCAGAATTTTGATGAGAAAATCAAACAAATCCTGAAATATCCCACTCTACATTATTCCAGCAACCTGTTTGCACTGCTTACTGAGCAACATTTAAGTCATTCAAACAGCATTTTTCATTTTTTTTCAAATTTCAAAGAGATTTCCTTTTATCCCCTAGAATTGAACTAATGATCCCTTTGTCTTTGGAAGCTTAACACACTGCTCTTCAATTTGAGTACAATCATTTTTTATTTTTGCCTAGTCTCCCAATACGTCGCCTCATTTCTTCATTTTCATTGCAATTACTGCTTTATTTATAATTATTTTGCTGCCCAAAGAGAGACTTTAAAAACCCATAGGTAAAGCTTTACTCTACAGTAAAACATATGCTGAGTGCAAATCCTGGTCCATGTAAGACCCAAACTTCCCGTTTGTGTGTATAGTTGCCTCTTTGATCATGGATTGATATTTTTTTAGATTAGTGAAAAAAATCAGGATTTGAAAAGAGTTTGTCATTGCCTTAAAAAATGGTTCAACCGTCTCACGCCAAATGTCAATAATATAGCTAACTTATAAATTTATTAGATACCTTTAAATACGTCTATTTTTCCCGACTTCCTTGCTTCTCCCTAGAGTTGTAATATTTTCTGATGTAATCAGCATCTAAGGAGAAACTGTGCATTTACTCTTCTTATTGTGAACTCTAGTTTTCAGACAAAATGTTCTTGGTCTTTAACTGTTGCCTAAAAGTGGCTAAGCTTCCATTTGACATCTCCATCCTCAGCCAAGTAACAGACCTTTTAGGATGCCAATGAAATTTAGATAAAATATATGATGGTCTGTCTCAGAACAGCATAAGAATGCCCCATTTCTGAATTCCTAACTAAAAAGTGGGAGGCCAGTTTATGATCCAGTGCTTAAAGTACTTTGTCATGACTCTTCAACCAATCTGGAGGTGATTTCGTTTGTACTTGCCTTACCCTGAAACAAATGGTTCCGTTGTCTCTATTAAAAGCTCACTCTTTTTATGAACTTTCCTTCCTTCCTTCCTTCCCTCCTTCTCACTCCCATCTTCCTTCCTTCCTTCCTTCTCATTCCCATCTTCCTTCCTTCCTTCCTTCCTTCCTTCCTTCCTTCCATGTATTGCTCCCACCATACTATTTCCATGTCACCTCCTTATTTGAGAAACTCAAAAAGAGTGCCAACCCATACCTTAAACTATCACTATTAGTGACGGTATCCTGCCTTACCTCTTAGAGACCCTCAGGCAAACCAAGTTCCTGTTCTATTTTATAAAATCAAACTTGTTCTGATTGAGTTTGAATGGCTCTTTGAATGCACTGTATATCCACTTTAGAAGCAGCTCCCCCCATTAGTGGATACAGGGTGCATAAATCCAGTCAGTACATATCATATCTCTGTCTTTCTTTATTCCTGGATCTGGCTCATGGGAACCATGTCTTCATAGATTTGCATGAACAGAGATCACACAGCAATACCTTTCATTTCCTCCTGGGCACCACCATGACCCAAATCACTTAATTCTCCTACCATTCACACCCCGCAGATCTTCTATTTTCATCGCCCTCTCATTTAAATGGATACTGTGACTTTTCTACTCATGTTTCAAGTTCTTTTTAGAAAAAAAAACACTTGCTGTTTATTGATTTAGAAAGCACTGAAGAATGCAATTTTTGCCAGCTTCCCCAAAGTGATGAGTTTTGTCTACAGTGAAATAAATACAAGTTATCAGATTTAATTCACCCTTTTCATAGTAGGCAATTGTAAAACAAGAGCATGACAACAAGGAAGTTTTTAAAAAGAGATTGGACAACCATTTGTCTGAAATGTTATAGGGCTTCCTGCCTGAAGACCTCCAAGGTCCCTTCCAACTCCGTTATTCCATATTCTGGGGTTTTTTTTTGCAAACAGTGAAGGTGCTACTGAATTTCCATCTAACTTACACTAACCCTTCTAAATGAATTCTAAAATAAATTCTCTTTCCAGATGAATGCAACTCCGATTGACCTCATGGTGATGTGGATGTCATTTTCTTGGCAATGGTGGTAGAATGTAGTCTGGATTCCCAGGAGGGAGAAGCTGCATTCCAGAGGGCACAGATACAGTGAATCATGGGATGTTTGGCCTGGAGGAAGAGAGTTAAGAAGGCTCCTCCCTAATTATTTCCAGGATATATTTATGGTGATATAACTAGTTGCTTTCATTTGGCAAGATTTCTACTCTATGGGTGAGGAACAATAAAGGAAACTACTCAGAAGCAACCACACATATGTCTTTCTTGTTTCTTGGAGAGTCTGACAGCAACAAGATTTGTCACTGCTTACTTCCAGGAGGTTTTAAAGACTTTTCAATCAACCTTACTCTCCTGGATTGCATGTTGATCATCTCTACAATCCTGCTTAATTTTTTGACATCAGCCATGGTTGGCTAGGTACTGTCAGCTAGTGGGACATTTTGGAGTTCTTTCATGTGATCACTGAATTTGTATGAATGAGCTTTAAATAATTTTAAGTATGAGATACAATTGTGAAATTATTAGCAATCAAGTTTGCAAATGCTTACCAGACAAATTACTTTGATTCTAATCTGCCTATAATCTGTAGTATATGTTATAAATATAGTAGATATTACATTATACAACATGTTAAATATATATATATAATATACTGTGCTGTATTATATATTACATAATTAACATTCCATATGAAATACTTTTGGAATGATGAAGCGGAATAATTCTGATTGTTATGTATGGTTTTATATCACATCAACAAATTGACCATTTTAGGATCATAATTGAAAACAGTGTGTAAAAAAGTCCTTCAAAACCCATGGATATGCAAATATACAGTAATGCCTAGTCTAATCTAATCTAGAGTCTAATCTCTTCCAAGAAACGTGTGACTGCCCTCTACAGCTGCCAAAGCACTACACAGGCTTTGTATGTTCAGCATAATATCTCCCATAATATCTCGCCTCTCTTTTTCAAGAGGCAAAAAGACTTTCTAGTTACCAGAGTTGAAGAAGCTTCTTGGATGAGAAGCGAAACATTTTCAAAGAAAAACAAAGTCCAGTTGTCTCTTGAAAAAAGCACCTTTGGGACAATCATGACCTGGATGACTGAGACTCCACATAGATGTTCAGCATAATACTTATCACCTCTGACAGTGCATCCCCAGGATAGTGGCATTTCTAACTATACCACCTGCTATCTTTTAACTCAGAGATGGGCAACACAATATCCTCTGACCTTCTTCCACTGAGCTCTCATTGGTCCTCACTTTGGGCACTACAGGCTAGGACTGATGGAAGTTCATCAACATTTAAACAGCATATAATTCCCATCCCTGTTTTAACAGGAGGAACCAGGGGTTAAAGATAGAAACCTCCTATGGTCAAAGTTTGTGCTCCAAAGTTGAACTTAACCAATATATTCTTGCACGCACTGCCTTGCTTCTACAACTTTGTTTGCCATACACCCACCTGTAGTTACAAGGTTGAGCGTTCTTTTATAGCTCAGTTATGAAATTAAGTCAAATTACATATAGCCTGTTGGATAGAGGTGGATCAATATTATCTCCATATTTAAGATGGGAAGGCTTAGAAATAACACCTTATCTAAAGCTGCCTCGTGAATCCACGGCAAAGGTGTGATTTGAACTGGAGGCATTAGAGATCCTAACTTTCATTAGGACTAAATCACAGCAGCTGTCATGTAATCCTAGTTTTCGCTCTTGTTAATAATGTGAGGACAGTACATGCAATACAACAGTTCAGTGAAGTAAATATTTGGATGCTTCGTAAATGTTACAAATCTAATCGTCCATTTGAAAAGCCAGTGCAATATGGTATGCCTACCTGAATGTCTCTAGCACAAGACCTTCAGCTACTGACAGTAGTCATTGCAAAGCAGTTCCATTTTCTGATTTGCTGGGGTCCCAACTAATCTGGTGGAATGAGAATGGATACAGATACAGATGCAACATGACATTCTTAACAATCCTGCATAAGTCTATGTATGTGTAAGTCCCCTTGATGTCAATGGGTGAGAGTAATCATCCTAGAAACTTCTGTTCTTAAGATTCACAGCTATATGCATGAGAGAACATTTCCTTATCTCATTAACAATCTCGCTAATTTGTCGTGTGTGTGTGTGCGTGTGTGTGTGTGTGTGTGTGTGTGTGTATACACATAAGTTCCATATGCATGGAACCTTTGGCCCGTTTTCATCTGTCCCATTTTGCCTTCTAATTAGGCCAATTTCTCTCCACCACTGCCGTTCTTCCTCCAGATGTACGTGCTATGCTTACCCCTGCTCTCACATTCCTGCCACATGATTCTTTTCTAAGCACAATACCAGTGCCATTTCTCCACCACTTCTAAATTGTAGAAGCCTTTCTTTTCTTTATCTCTGTCTAGATTTCTTACCCTCCTCCAAGATTTTCCTTCCTCCTCAATTACAAGCCTTGGTCTCTGCTATATTTCAAGCCCTTCAGGTTTATATAGCCTTGATTTCTAAGGCTGCAGTGAAGGCTCACTATGGTAAAAAAAAAGAATGAAACAGAAGTCTACTGTGCTATTTATCATAGCATCACTTGTTGCTATTCTAACTGCATAGTGATATAATTTGTTTTAATTTATATCTCACCTTTCAATATAAGTCCAAGGGCAGCTTACTTTATTATATGAAAGTACATTCCTCACTTATAACCAGACTTCCAGAAAATTATTTTTAAAAATTAACCTCATCATATAAACTCAATAAAATCTATGTTCAATTTATATTTACTGACAATGAAATAAAGTGAGACTAGTATAGATCTATTTCAAGCTATTTAGCTCTCGTCAGCTAACCATACCCTTCTGGGATTCGAAGCGGAAGCAGTATGCTCTGTTCCATATTTGGGTAGACCAGGTTGTCCTGATAAAAAGCACTCAATAAAATCTATATACTCAAGGATAGAAATCACAAAATTAATCCATCAATCCAGGCCTGTCAAACTGGCAGCCTGCAGGCTGGATACGGCCCACGTAGGACATGCTCACCCTGGCTCAGCAAAGGCAAAAAACATTCCAATACATCACGATACGGCCCAAGATGGAGACTGGGTTTGATACTCATGCTAATCCAACCTCATTGCCTATGTGTATAAAAATCCAGAGATGGAATCACTTCAATCCTAGTAAAATAAAAATGACTTCATCTGACATATAAAAGGCATCAGAATGGATTCTACATCTTTTCCAAAGCTATGGTTTAAAAACAAAACAAAACAGGGCTACTGCAAAGTCTCTCTTCTAGAGAATAGATGAAAGTAGAAGTAGGCTGTTCTTTGCAAAAATGTTAGAATAATGAATGGATTAAAGGATACATTAAAAAAACAGAGTAATATTAATGGGTACAGGATGAATCTGTCAATAAGCTTGATGAGACTGATGGTGACTCAACTATTCCTGAACACCTTACTTTTGACAAAGGAAGACTGCTATTGAATGGAAGAATCTGGAAGCTGGTACAAATGCTTTCACTCCCATAGCTATCAGTTCATTATTGCATCATCTCCCAGTTTCTGTAACTTACCTGCTTTTAATTAGGCTTCTTAGTAAATTTGTCATTTGTCATTCTTTCCCCTTGAAAGGCTACCAGCGTCTGTAACTATTATGGCTAACCAAAAACTTTGCTTCTGGTTTCTGCACCAAAACCTTTGTCGTTCTTATGAACCTGCTTTTTATATAGGTTTTCAAAATACAAGGAAGAAAAAGAAAATACTGCCATAGAATAAGATAAACAACTGCTGAGTTTGTGTATTAGCTTGCCAAATAATATTGTCCTGTTGCACTGTTTCAAACTAAACAATTTGATTGGGAAATGTTAAAAATTTAAATGTTGCCTTAATGAGCAGCAGAGGTATAAAGTTGGACAGCACCATGGAAGTAGAAACCAAATCTTATTCAGCCATAACCATTTCAGCAATTCCAGGATTGTTGATATGAAGATCTTTCATTTTGGAGATGCAACAAGTTACAACTCCTGATCCAAATCTCTTCTATGGTCTGTCTTTGCATTTATATGTTATGCCACCACTTTACGATAAATATTGCTGTGATCAGAGGAAAAAAAATGCACTAGTAGTAGCATTTTGTTCTGGGGGGAAAAATAGTACTGCCGAAATTACTCTATGTTAGTGACATTTAATTGTAACATAAAAATTAAACACCATTTACTCGATTTAAAATCAGGGCAGTATGCAAATTAAGTAAGTTTCAATTCATGTCTTCTTAGTCACATCTGTTGGCAGTTTGAATAGTTTTAGTGTCATTAATTGTTATAAAAGTGCAAGATTTGCTGTATGCTTGCCACTTAGGACCAAAGGCACAAAAGTCTAATTGAACTAAGTAATTAGTAATTTGTCATTTCCTATTGTCAGCAATTACTTTCTATTGGAAATCCACATTGAAAATTCTAATTTGAAGTGAGGTTTGCATTTTACTGCTGTCCATCCAAATTAGTTTTAAATTGACAGCTACGTTTTCATTAAAATGTAAAGATATTAACTATACCTGTAGAGAGTAAAACACAAAATCTGCTGTACATGAGATCATTGATAAATAAATTTGACAGTAAACAAATAAAGTAAAATATAAAATATATTTTCTTCTTTCAACTCAGAAACATCCATTTTTAGATAAGCAAGTTTTATTTTTAAAAAAATCCCTACCATACTGCTGGGAGCATCCCTGCTATTTAAGACAAGGAAAGGAGATTTCATTTTGTTTTTTTTCAAGCTACATTGCAAAAACTGAGATCCACAGGTTCTTCCTGGTTAGTGTATATAGTTATGTGAGAGAGTAGGTGGGACATCTTGAACAGCTGCACAGAATGGAACATTTTAACAAATGTAGTTTGCAAGCAACACTTGTTTCATTGTCTCTCTCCCCATAGTCAAAGATGCAGCATTCTGACCTTAATCTGAAGGGCTGAAGGGAATTGGAGTGTGATGCGTTGTGTGGTTTTCCACACTTCATTAAAATCCCCAATGCTCACTGTATTGATAGAACATGGCCGCATTCCCAAGTGACTTATTAGTGACCTGGTATCAGATAACCTCAGACCATGGCTGCCCAAATTATATTAAGAGATAGCCGTATTTGAGCTGGGCTACATTTGCAGTGGGTGGCAAGGTCTTCCTTTTTCTTTCTCTTTTTTCCCCCCTTTTTTATGGTTGGCAAAAGAAAATAATTTTAAATTCATGATGCATAAAACAAGGTTGAAGCCCCTATGAAGAAAGTAAAAGGCTGAATCTCTTCTTTCAATTCATTTTCCCCCCATCTAAAGTAGCTATGGAAGGGGGAGGGGAGATGGAAAGAACAATCCCAAGAATAGGGCTAGTCTATATGGCTGTAAAAATAGAGACAATCACTAGGTGGCAACAAAGAGACACAAAGTTCTATTTCTTGCTGCCATCTAGGGCCAGACCTTTTTCCAGGCCACTCCTTCCAAACAGATTGTGTAGGTGGAATAAGAAAAACAAATTTGGCTGGATTTCTCCAGCCTCTTGTTTTTATGACCAACATTTATGAGCCCATTTCTACTTGTGTGTTCTGTCTCTCACTATTCTTCTATCGCCTAAACTCAAAATCTGTTCCAAATGCTTCTCCGCTATTAGGAGGGTATAGAGAAAGAGAATCTGGTTCAGGGGAAACATTACTTTTCAATGGACTAACTGTTTTGAATATAATTCCAAACTGTTAGCTTTCTAAAATTTCTCTTTACATGTGCATTTCATGGCATTGGTTTAACAAGTTTTCAGCAGGTGTACATATAGACAGAATAAAGGAGAAAGCTTTTTTAAAAGAACAGAACCAGAGAGAAAAGAGAGAGGACAAAAGGGGGTAAAATTGCTTGGTTAACCTAAGATATCCATGAAATTGCCCATGTATACTTTGAAACAAATCCCCAAAAAATCAGTGAGATATTTATATTAAAGTTCCCATCAACCAGGAAGATCACAGCTGCTTACAAAAGTTAAGTCACACAATTATTAACACGTCATTTAAAAGGACTCATGAAAAAGTGTTTTTGAAGAGGCGCTAGTCTGACATCACCTAAAAATACTTAGAATTGCAACCTTCATATGTAAAGCCAAATCAAATTTGCAACATCCATATACGTGTTTTGAAGATTATTATCAAAAGATCAGAATCCCTGTTCATACATCCTTTTTTTCAGTTAATTAATTAATTAATAACAATTAATTGCATTTTCTCCTGCAGCACAAAGCATGCTTCAAAGATATGAGAAAGTTAAACTGGTATCTGGTAAAAAGAAAAAAGAAAGAAGAAATCTTGCAATAGAAACTATTGGCTTATTAGCTTACAGAAACATCATAAAGAAGAGACAAGTTCTCAGAGAAATTACACTGTTGTCCAACATAGAAGAAAAGAAAAATTTTGATTTGGAAAGGACTGGCAAAGCAAGTTAGAAACACGTTCAGTTATTAACTCTTAGAATTAGAACCTATTAGAGCTAGGATACTATATAAACGCACAATTGTGTTTTTGATAGTTCAATAATTGCTCGGGATGGCTTTGGATCTTAATTGCAGCAGTACAATATTCTTACATATACACAGACATTGTTTTCAGTATAAGAGAAACTAGAATTACCTTCTTCAATGAAGCCAATTACTTTGGTTCAAACAGATCATCTCAAGCTATGTACACCAAAAGCATGGACAGAAAACCCATTCTGCTAACCATGATGTACCTGAACTCACTCTGTTAAGTGGATATTAATTAACACTACTTCACAATAGAATTCCTATGAAATTGCGCACATTATATACGCATTAAAACCCAAAAGGCTCACCAAAGTGCTCCCTGTGATTAATATTGCAAGAAAGAAAAGTGGAGAATCACCATGATTTATTGCCAATTAGTGACAGATGTTGTTGACTTTTCTTTAAACAGATGAAATAGCCTTAATATTATGCCAGGGGCAAAAAAAAAAAAAAAAAAAGATGCGCATGGTGAGAGAGAAATTACATGGTTCAGGCGTGGGATTCAGTGTTCATTCTATAAAGGAATTTTGGTGGGATTCAAAGTCCAAACTTTGGTTTGGGGTCCACTAGATTTCACGCAAGTTGATGCAACCAATAAATTTCTGGTTTTATGTCCCACACTATTAATACTTAGATGCTTCAGGTGTACTAAAATCTTGATGCTGTAGGAGATTTAAGAGAAGAAAAGCCACCTCTGCACATCTTAGTTTTTATCCCCTAGTGGTTCGGGGCCAATATATTCAAAGTAGCCGGAGCCTCTCCATCCTTCCTTTTATGCACTTGTGCTTAGCTGCCAATAAGGCACTGTGTGAACCAGAGAATTAAATTAAAAGTTCAATAAACACTGATCAATATCCGTGTAAATATTGAATCCATAAAACGATCTTCTCTTTAACTGTAGTTATACTGCAGGTATTCGTCCATATATCCTCCCTGGTGGAACGGAGCCGCTTGCAGCCCGGCTCAATTCATCGCTCATAAAATCCCGGCAGGGAAGGCCAGCGCGCTTCCCAAAGCCCGAGCTCCTCCGACTCGCAAACTGTTGGCGGGCGCCGAGCTCGCCGGCGGAATAAAAGAAGCCGTCTTCCGTCTAACATGTAAATAAATCATCAGCCTCACTTACTTGAAGCACCGGCTGCTTGTCATTCAGGGAAATAATGGTTAATCGATGGCTAATCGATGGAGACGTGTAACGTATTAGTTTGCAGTCCTTCATCATCCTATTTTCTTCAATTGCCTGGGGGGTCGCGTGCGGTACTTACACAATCGATGGCGGGAGGGGGCGCGGGGGGGGCAGAGGCGATCATTCAACTGGCACGGAGAGCCCGTCAAGCTGCTCTCTCTGAGGGAACAAGGGACCGGGAGGAGATCCGGGGATGTTGGGTTGTTGTTGTTGTTGTTGTTGTTGTTGTTCCCCCCCCCCTTCGGCTGAATGCGAGGCGGTCGCCTCTGGCTGCAGAACTGGGGAACGGGGATACCCAGAGTTGAGGGGAGGAGGGGGAAAAAAAACAAAACAAAACGGGGCACGGTTACGAGTCGCTTCGAGAAGCGGCGGCACTCGGGGAATAGGCAACTTTTCCCCCGGCTCCGCAAACGAAAAGCGCCGCGCGTCCCTCGCCTGGAGGGAAGTCAGACTTCAGTCGAGGGAGGCCGAGGGGGTTTATTATTCTCCCCATTTCGCACAAGCGGGGAATTTTGCCATCCGTGGCATACGGACGTTACAAGTCCTCCGTCCGAGCCACGCTTAAAAAAAAAAAAAAAAAAAAAAAAAGTTCCTTCTTAGCCGAGTTTAGCCGAGAAACAGCTTTGACGGCCCCGCCAAGATGGGCGAAGACGAGAGGGAGAGACGTTTTCCCTCGCGTAAAATGCCTAGTTTTGATGTGTTCCTTTCAGGGCGGGATTTTTTTTTTTTTTTTTTTAAATCCATTTATTTATTTCAAAAGAAATGTAAGCATGTTTGTCATCAACATCAGACCGCGACAAGCTTGACTGGTTTCCCTTAAGCCCCCGCGGAGGGCGGCAATCAGTGCATTAATCATGGCTTTT
>JANHFM010007681.1:9178-31823 GCA_032468115.1 Grayia smithii | reverse complement strand
AGCTTGGGGAAAGAGAAAATGTGCCATCTCCCCCCCCCCCCCAATTCTGGCACGCGATGGCAAAAAGGTTAGCCATCACTGTTCTAGAGTAGCTCTCTTTAGTCTCATTTATGACTCTTAATTAAACACTTGCTTCAAAAATTGTTCACTTTGAACAGAGAATGGAGGGATTGTATTATACGCTCAGATCTGGAAATTCCTTTTGTTAATGAATAGAATTCTTAGGAATGAAACAAGAAATGGCTTGCGTGTCCAGAGTTGGTGAGAGTGTTTCTTATTCCTTGACAAGGCTATTGTTTACTATTTGTCTAGTATTAATCTTGGTGTTAATCTCTGTTTATCTGGGTGTTTATTGCTGGCCAAGAAGTGTTTTGCTCTTTTTGTTTCCTAAATGAATAGTGTGAAATGCAGACTCCCTCTTTAAATCATTTGTAAATATCCCTACATTAATTTTTTATTAGCCAATTGGTGGCTATTTGCAGTCTTTTGAAAGCCTTGACTAACCTAACTGGCTCTGTCTCGCAAGCAAGCACGAGGGAAAGGCAGAGTAGGTGCACTAATATAAGCCAGCTTCCTGTATAGATAAGATCTACCTTTATTGGAGCTTCTACTGAGCTTTGTCTATCACTTTATTGGAGTTTCTACTGAGCTTTGTCTATCACTTTATTGGAGTAAGTGATAGACAAAGCTCAGTAGAAGCTCCAATAAAGGTAGATCTCATCTATACAGGAAGCTGGCTTATATTAGTGCACTTACTCTGCCTTTCCCTCGTGCTTGCTTGGACACACAACATGAATCATATTTGATTTCAAGATGTGATTTCTGCATTGAGATTATTATATGCACAGAGATGGAAAGACTTGACATTACCCATATAAGGCAGTGATTGATGAAATTGACAGATCTTGCTGAGATGTATTGTTTGATTAGAGAAAAGACAATATCTACATTTATTGATGGCTATTGGCTATGTTTTATGGACATTTTGCATAAAAATGAACCAAAACCTCAAACATGTGATATATGGCTTTGATGATTAGACAGGATAGATTATAGAAAGAAGAGTATAAGGTTTTTGATGCTTTCCTAAGTTTGGTTGTTTTTTTGAAGACATCAGTTACTGACATCAGTGCTAGAAGGGAGTGGGGTTTTCTCTCATTTTATATATTATCAGTCTTGGTAGGTGTGATCTTGGTAGCTCTTGATTAGGCTGCTGTTTATCGTTAGCTTTTTTGCCTGAGTTGGTAGTTCCTTGATTGGGGTGTGGTTTACTTCTTGACTATTGGTCTAGTGTTAATTTTCGTTTACTCTCTGCTCATCTGATTGCTGGTGATGAAGTCTTTTTATGCACTGTTGTTTATCTCTATGTTCCTGTGGATGGCAGATTTGTCTGGATGCCAGGCTTCCAGGAATTCTCTGGTGTTTATGGACTTGGCTCACCGTTTCCCTTAACTATGGTAAAATCTGACCATGTTTTGTGAAATTAAGGAATTTTCATGGTGTCTTCTGACTGCTAATTGGTGTTAATGGATGCTCTCTGCTAGTTTTCTCTTTGTTCTATATAATGGTTGTTACAGGTTCTTACCCTGCATGTTTAGATGATTCCTGTTTTTTCTTCTGGGCCTGCTGGATCTTTTGCTTTACTTAGAATGTTTTGGAGAGCTTTAATTGGTTTGTGTGCTGTAGTGATGCCATGTAGTTGTCATATTTATTGATGGTTCCTGAGATGTCTTTGATGTATGACAGTGTAATCCTTTTCACAGTTTGTGCTGATTGTGCTATATTTTATTTAGTTATTTATTTTAATCTAACTTCTATGCCGCCCTTCTCCCAAAGGACTCAGGGCGGCTTACAATCATAATAAAAAACAAAAAACATAAAACATGTATGGGACATAAACAACATAAACAGCTACAACAATAACATGGTACCCTTTCTGGATATCCTGATCAGCTGAGGCAACAATCGCAAATTAGAAACACAAATCTATCGAAAAACTATCCAGTGCTCCACTACCAAAGCAACATCCAACCTCTCACAAGAGAAGCTGTGTAGAAATATTATTTAGATGAGCTGCAGCAGCCTTGAGCATCAGAAAAAGGATCATCTATATAACATTTTCCAACAAAATGGATACCTATGAAACTGTATCAAAAAGTGTCTGACCACACAACTCAATACCCTGGCTTAGGCCCAGGGTACTTGCAGGACCACCTGCTGCCGCAAGCATCCTCCCAGCGCCCGGTGTGCTCTCATAGAGTTGGCCTCTTCAGGGTGCCCTCAGCCAGACAATGTCGACTGGCGGCCCCCAGGGGAAGAGCTTTTTCTGTGGGAGTGCTGACCCTGTGGAATGACTTACATGCAAGAGGGGTCTTCCCAACCATACTATTCTCAGGGTCAGAACTGTCAAGTGGAGCAGCAGCTCTTTCGAGACAGAGACAGGCAATTTCCCCAGTCCAAGTGGCCATTTCGCAGCTCTGGCTACTGCCAATCTCGTGGCTGCAAATGACTCTTGGCCCAACCCACCTATTGGGGACCGGATGCCCCTCTTTGTAGACAGGTGGATTCACACAATCTCGGACCCCAGGTCCTGATTTCGGTAAAATTTGGATTTCCCCTAGAATTCTTCTCCCAACCCCCGAACCGCTTCGTACAATGCCCAATCTCCCACAGCAACATCAGGCAGGCGCTCATGGAAGAAGCAATCCAGCACCTCCTGGAAATTCAAGCCATAGAGGTGGTTCCAGAGCCTCAGCGGAGAAAGGGTTTCTACTCAATTTTGTTTGTAGTGCCGAAGTAATTGGGGGTGGGGGTGGAGAGCAATTCTAGACTTCAAAAATCTCAATACCCACCTCATCTACCGGAGATTCAAAATGAGTTCCCTAATGTCCATCTTGTAGGAAATTCATCCTGGGGACTTTTTGGTCTCAATAGACCTCATGGAGGATTACCTCCACATTCCCATTCTACCTGGGGTTCTACTATGCAGGGAGGCATCTGCAATATCTGGGCCTGCCATTTGGCCTGGCCTTGGCTCCCCAATGCTTCACCAAAATCCTGGCCGCACTAGCAGCCCACCTGCGACAAAAAGCAATAAGACTACAGGCTTACTTGGACGACATTCTCGTCTAGGCCCCGTCTCTCAAAAGAGCACATGCCGATCTAAACTTGACACTTCAGACCCTCCTGCTCCGTCTTCACTGAAACTGGGCCTGAGAAGAACGAGCAAGGGACGTGGCTGAAAAACTATGACTCACTCTCTAGGCAGATCGTCCAGAACCCATGTCTGGATAATGCCAAAGCATCCAGAGAATCAGCATTCAGGTAGGACCAATACCCATTCTCTCTGTTAGGCATAGGTTTTTTTTATAAAGTAAAGTAAAATCTATTCAGAATATATTATATAACTCAGAATAGTGAGGTTTAATAAGTTAATTGTAATATTTTGACCAGCATGTCTAAATAAATTAGGGGTGTGAAATTGTACTAGCCTGCTATCTGTTAAATGTGAGAATCCATAGGTTAATTGCTATGTAGGTAATAGTTAGGAGAATTACATAAGTGCATATTTTTGTAATGCCTGAAGCACTTGGTAGAACCCTGGAGCTTTAGAATCCTCCACACTAACTATTACCTATGTCTGTCTCTTGCTATCATCTAAAGGAAGAGTAAAGAATTACTGATTCAGCAAAGGAGTGAGTAATGGCTAATCAGCTGAATTTGAATCTTGGTAAGTTTGAAGGTACTTACAGCAACATAAAGATTAATTTTGGAGAGGCTAGTTTAGATGCATTCTGGATTCCTTCCCCAAAGTTTGTAAGCATTTATACTTATTTCCATTATGCAAATATTGCCAAAGAGCCAGAAAAGATAGCAAATTACTTAATATCTTATGTTAAATCAAACATTCCTAGTTAAATGAAGATGTACAGTAACATTTTCTGTGGTTCAGACTTTGTATATGGTTTCTGTACTTCGGTAATATTTTTTCTTTGTTTCCTTTTACTTAATAATCTGGAGATGTTTGTGACTGTTCATTTTAGATTCTGCAACATTTGTTTATCTGCTTGTATTTAAGTGTGCAGAAGTTTTGGGATTGTGTGTAGTTTACCTCCTTGGCATCCTATCATTGCTGACCCATTCCCCTGGAGGGACATTGTGTGTGCATATTCTCTCTCTCTTTTTTCTCTGTAATTGAATTGTTTGCACAGATCCACTACATGGGAAACATTGTAAGGATGTTTCATTGACATAGTTCAGTGAATATTATGGCCTGTTTCAAAGTATAAATAGTGTCTCTTTAATGATTTGTATTTGGACTAGAATATACAGATATATTCTCCAGCACGCTTCCTGGAGAATCCACTAATCGGTTAATTCCTTGTCCTAGCTGGAGACTGAGTGTAACTTTTTTCTTAACCACGCCTCCTCTGCTCATCTGAGCCCCAGTTTGTTCACTCAGTCCAGCTGAGGAGACGTCTGTATTATTAGCTCGAGACTTCTCGTGGCCTTGGCTTGCTTTTTTAAGAATCTTTTTGTTTTTTTTCTTTTTCTTCTTTTTTCTTCCGCCTGTTTATTTTTTCTGTGATCCTTTTGGAATCCAGACTTCTCCTTCTGGTGAGGGGGGGGCATGTCAGCCGAGGCTGGGGATCCAGGCCGGTTGCTGTTTCCCTGTCATCACTGAGGGAAGGTCCTCGGAGTTTCTCCTTTGAAGAAACGACACCTGTCAGCAGTGTTCTTTTTAAGTGCTGCTTTGCCGCCGGTGGATAAACTGGTTCCCCGGCCCAGCCGGCATAACTGCCGCCACCTCAGTTTGATTTCTTCTACTAGCGTTGGGCAGCTTCTGGAGCCTCTGACCACGATAGCGGTTCAAGTTCCAAATAAATTATTTGGAGAGGTTCTGGATCCTATCCTAGTTGAAACCCAGGTTAAGGGCAAGGCCGTGCCTTCCCTTTATAGGAGGGATGATCGCAGACCCTCTCCATACTACAGGCGACAGTTTTTTTGAGCTCCATACCCAGGACTCGAATATCAGCAATTCCAAAGACCATACCATTCCCAGCAGGACAGACAGCCTGAGAGATTGGACTTCAGGAGCCACCACCAATCTCAAGGCAAGCGACCCTTTCATGGTGCAGGAAGTCGCCCTTACCATAGGTCCAAGTGACTGCAGAGCCATGCCACCTATCGGTGGAAGGCTCAGCCTCCATTTTCAACAATGGGAGGCCACAACTTCAGACACAGTATTCTCACCACGGTGGGTTCTGGTTTGGCACTGGAATTTCCCTTCCCCCCCTCCAGAATTCTTCATCAGTTGCCCAGATTCCAGGGATCCTTCCAAAAGGGGCCTGATGGAAACTAACAATCCAGCAACTGCTGGACATACAAGCCATCAAGCCTGTTCCACAAGAACAACAGGGTCAAGGCTTTTATTTGATTCTATTTGTGATCCAAAAGAGTTCAGCAGGGTGGAGGGCGATTCTAGACTTGAAACGTCTAAACTGGTGTCTGGAGTTAAAAAAATTCAAAATGCAGTCACTCAAATCAGTACTGGACAGTACTCACGAGTGCGACTTCCTTACCTCGATAGACTTAACCAAGGCATACTTACATGTTCTGATCAAACCCATGTACAGGCGGTTCTTGGCTTTGCCTATGCAGGCCCGCATTATCAGTACAGAGCAGCAATGCCATTGGCCTTTCATCTGCACCAAGAGCCTTCACAAAGATCCTAGTGGCTCTAGTGGCCCAACTCCATTCGTTTCTGATCAGGGTTAAGTGCTACCTGGACAACATTCTGATCCAGTCAGCTTCAGCCATCCAGGTGGAGGTAGTCAGCTTCAGGCCACCATTCAGGTGCTTCAAAACCACAGCTTCTCCATAAGCCTCAAGAAAAGCCATTTTTTTCCCTACTATCAGCTTACTCCACCTAGGAGCCTTGATAAACACTGTCTCTTGTCAGGTTTTCCTATCCCCAGAGTCTTCAACAACTGACCAAGCTCATCTTGCTAATGAGGGAGGTTTCCTCTTTCCCTCCTGTCGCAGCTCCTGGGGAAGATGATGTCGTGCCTATCAATCGTTCCATGGGCACAACTACATGCCAGGGAGTTGCAATGGTTCCTCCTGCCTTTCCAAAGATCCTGCAGGAGCAACTCGCAGGACAGGGTAAGACTCCTGTTTCGAGTGCGGCAATCCTTTTGGTGGTGGGCATCACCAGCCCTACACCAATGTCTATTCAAGGAACCTTCCTGAGTCACCATTATGACAGTCTCTTCAGTTGGGGAACTCACGGCCAATCTCTTGATAGTCCAGGGGCAGGTGGACCCAGAGGGATCTGACCCACATCAACTGGTTGGAGCTACAGGCAGTCCACCAGGTTCTCAGGAGCTTCAAGAACTCCATTGCTGGATGTCATGTCATGGTCTTAACAGACAGTGTGATGGCCAAAGCTCACATCAACCAACAAGGGGGGACATTCCAATTCCCTCATGGAGGAGGCAGGTCAGCTGGGATGCTGGCCAGCATGTCACCTCCTTTCGTTAAGGGCAGAGCACATCTCAGGGACTCTGAATGTCTAAGCAGTCTCAGCAGGGTGACAGTGGACCACACGGAATGGTGCCTGCATTCCTCTGTTTCAACAGCTGTCAGCCCATTTTGTGGAGCCAGTCCTGGACCTCTTTGCATCCCCAGAGAATACACAGCTGCCTCAGTTATTCAGCAGGTACCAATCAGTGGGAGCGGAGGGCACAGATGCTCTCCGCAGTCCATAGCCTCCGGGTCTCTTGTATGCCTTTCCTCTGCTTCCTCTGATTCCAGCAGTGATCTGGAAGGTGTTGGGGGAGGAGGCAGAGGGTGCTCCTGATAGCCCCACATTGGCCCAGGAGACCATGGTTTGCCGATCTGGTGACCCTGTCGGTGAATCAACCTTGGCAGATTCCAAGTGACAGGATCCACCTCAGCCAGGGGACTTTGATCCACCCAGATCCACAGTGGTTCTATTTGACTGCCTGGTGGTTGAAGCTCTGAGGCGAAAGCATTTTTCCCCCCAAGGTTATCCAGACCATTCAGGCTTCCTGGAGGCAGTCCACTACCAGAATATATAATGCAACTTGGCAGGCCTTCTGCACCTGGTGTTCCAGACCTGCAGATGGACCCATCTGCGGCCTCGGTTGCTCAGGTCCTGGAGTTCCTACAGGATGGGTTAGACAAGAGGTTGGCACCCAGTACCATCAAAAGGCAGATCGCAGCTCTGTCTTTGGTCCTCTTGGTGGGGAAGTGGGAATCTCTGTCCCGACATCCCATAGTGCACAGGTTCCTCAGGGGCGCTACCAATTTGTGTCCCCTGGTAGTTTGCAGGTATCCCACTTGGGACTTGACAAAGGTATTACAAGCACGTACAGGCAGTCCCTTTGAACCATTAAGGTTGGCCACTCTCCATTTCCTGACACTCAAAGTGGTATTCCTCATAGCCATCACTTCAGCCAGGAGGATTTCTGAGCTGGCACTCTTTCCGTGAGAAAGGACTTGTGTATTTTTCATCAGGACAGGGTGGTCTTGAGGCTGGACCCTTCTTTCATACCCAAAGTCAACACCTGATTTCATAGGACACAGGAGTTGGTTCTTCCCAACTTCTGTCCTGAGCCAAGGCACGTTGTTGAACACAGGTGGTACACTTTGGATGTCCGATGGGTGCTCTGTATATACATCAAGTATACGTCTCCCTTCAGGAAGATGGAGTCATTGTTTGTTTCCTTTCAATCATCAACATTAGGTAGCAGTCATTCCTGGGGTGGGACAGTGGATTAGGGCTTGCATAGCTAAGGCATATGAGGTCCAGGCCCTTCCATCACCTGGGAGAATAACAGTGCACTCTACCAGGAGTGCGGCCATCACAGTGGCGTGGGCAACACAGTCCTCTCTTGAGGACCAAGCGGTCCCTTGGTCCTTTCCTTCCCTGTTTATCTGGCATTATCGATAGAACACGTTCACTTTGGCTGAGGTGGCCTTTGGGAGGCGAGTTCTCCAGAGGGTCCATGATGCAGGGGGACTTAGGACCAGACGGTTCCCTCCCATTTTGGGACAGGCCGGCTTTGGTATGTCCCATCCTGGATTTTCTTGATCCAGCTCTACAGAGAAAGGGCGTTGGTCTTACCTGAACGCCAATTCTGGTAGAGATGGAGCGAGAGAGTCCAGCCCCACCCTTACTAATGTCTGGTCCACAGTCTGGGAGGGGCTTTATTTTTCAAGTCACAAATCTGCATTGCTTATCATTCTCCGAATTGGGGAATCACCAGACAAGGGAAGTGACCATATAAGGAAATTTAAGATTACATGCTCAGTTTACAGGTAGAACATAGAGCTACTAGCCATCCTGGATTCTCTCGCTCCATCTCTATCAGAACTGGGGTTCAGGTAAGACCAATGCCCTTTCTGAAGTAGTGATATATTTTATAATTTAAGAATCATTGCAGGCAAGGAGTATTTGTTAAAGCTGAGTGCCTAATATGAACATAAAGATAGAAAAAGATGTAAAATATAATGAGAGCAGAAAGATAAGACTGAGGATTGTTATTTTCTGTTTGAGTTGTGGTGAGGTAATGGAAATAAATAGAAAAAGGTGCCTCTCACAAATGATAAAAAAGGAGAACAAACACAGTGTATGTTCATTTATTCTTAAGCCTAGGTTATGAAATAATAGTGGATGAAAATATAAGTGGTGCATTTGTCCTTCCAGTAAAAATATTATCTTTTCATAAGAATACTTTTCCTTTTTAGAAGTTACACAAATGTTAGAAGATTCAAAATTTGATAAATCTCTCAGTTATAACCACATTTCTTCAGGAGTTATTTAAGTTGAAAGAAATTTTTCCTCAGAACTATTTAAGGGAGTATTTTAAGCAGGTAGTGAGATGCTGAAAAAGGCAGTTTAATCTTAGGTTATATTTATAGAAACATTTCATCCAATGACACTCCAAATCAAAGGAGTTAATACTTTATCATACACTATAGAGATTAAGTCGTAGTACTAAGAGTATCTAGTTCTGAGCACCATTCTTTAAAGGGGTCATAAAGAGTTGAAGCAGGTAATTCACAGTACAATAGTAAGAGATTTAGAAATCAAAGCCTGTTAGGAACATTTAATGCACCGAGCTTGTTTAGCATGCAGAAGAAGAAATTAAGGGAGGATATCATCCAATCGATGTAAATTTAAAAGCCTGTCAAATGCAAAGGGAGGCAAAAGCTCCTTTCTTGAACTCAATACCATTACATCAGCAGATTGAAATTTTAAAAAAGGAAAATTGGAATTAGGAAGGTTGTCTTGGCATAGGAACTGTTAAGTAGTAGAAGAGTTTGCTTATAGTAGTAGTATGCCTCCTTGCTATAGAATTTATTTCTATCAAAGATTATACAGAATTATACAGCTGATACAGAAATATCAAGATAAAAACATGACTATAAATAAATAATAGTAAAAGGGAAGAAAAAGAGCCTCATGTGTATAAGCAATATTATAGGCCAGTCTTGTTTTAATAGGTACAATACAGCAGTGACAATAATTTTACAATTCTCTTAGTGATCTCCAGTAGTAGGAGTTACTGATCTAATCTTCCTGTATTCTGTCAGGTCTATAAATACAAGGAGAAATGCAAGGTCAGGACATGGAATCATGTAGAAAAATCTGGTTGAAATGCATGGGCTTTCCTGAAATTTAAATAGGATATTTGGTCCAAAATGATAAAATTGTATTTTTCTTTTAGTACTGCTGAAAGTAGATACTGAAGTGAACTAGAGAGAACTTTCTATATTGGTCTAAGCTCTTAAAGTTGTATAGGAAATTTGCCTGAATAAAAAGCCACACTTAACAAATATTTTTCTAAAGCTGAATATTCCAGATTGAATAATAGTTCAGTATTTAGTGATTTGAATATCTACGTCACTGCTTTGTATATTAGAGTCCAAAGAACATTATTTCGCTATACTGTAAAGTTTATGTTTGAAATCTAAGAATGAATTTAAATAAGTACCATGAATATGATTTCACTTTCATAGTGCTTACTGGCTTCGTATTGGGAAACGAAAGAATGGACATTGATTAAGTTCTCACTTTTCACAGTTTGAATCCAGGTGAAGGGAAATGCCACCTGGGTTTCGGAAGAGGTTTTATGGCTCTGAAGTGGCCAATTTCTTTCTTCTTTTGACAGCTTTCCCCTCCCTCCTTTGAAATGACATTTAAAGCATTCTGGAAGAATGTGGGAGTACTGTTTAAGATTTATTTTATGTAAGAAAGATTTTGATCTTATTTTTAAAGCTGAAATATTCTGCACATTAACTGTATTTTTGTCTCATTGAATCAGAGCAGAAATATTGAATGCTGCTGTAATGGTAATGGTATGAGCTGGCATAGTAACACACACACACACACAGGTATACGTATATATGAAAGCTATTACACATTTCCTGATCCACTAAATTAAAAATAAAAAGTTAAATAAATAGAATTAAGATAAATGAATTAAAATTTGTCCAAATAATCCAAATAATCTTTAAACTTTTTTCTGATTTCCAAAATGTTTGTTCTTGTTATGTCATTCAGAAAGAACATCAACTGTAGAAACAAATCTGAGTGTGAAAATTTGTGTGAAAGCAAATAATTCATTTTCTACAGTTGCAATAAGCAAAATGGGCAGTTCCTAATCTTCCCCATCCCATCCGGTATGGGGCATGTTATTGTAGTTCTCCAGCCGGGTTGCAACAGAGAGCAGCCTCTGTAGCCTCTGATCTTTCCAGAGCTCATGTTTATCGTCAAAGGCCTCATGGTTTGGGAGATCCCCTACCATTCAATGACCCGGGCTGCTCAGCTGCTTCTTCCAGCCAGGACCCTGTCAGGGGAGGAGATGCAGTGTGATGTAGATTTATCTGACAACAAAGGCCTTATGCCTGACCAGCCGGCTTTTGTGGGGCTGTTTCACCCCAAGCTTTTTAGTCCTTGCTTCACAAAGCTAAGATAACTATTCGACAGGGCACTGTCCAGATAAATCCTGAGTCTGCCATGGAATCTACTGATCCTGCAGGCCCCTTGTTTGCTGAGCCTATCATAAAGTCAGAGAAAGTACCTGCTCCCAGACTGTTTCTCAACATTGTGCAAAGACAATGGTCTTCCTCTGGATCGGGACCCAATCCCAATGGTTTAGACCTGGCCAAGGCCCTGCAAGTCCCAGTAGTTGATGCCCCGGTGGTGGCTCTGTCATTGCAATCTAATTTGCCAGGAACCCCGGAGGAAAACTTCCTGAGGATAAAAGATCGGAGCAATCTCTGGTCAAGGCCCATCAGGCTTCAGCCTGGGCTGTTAAGGCAGCCTCAGCTGCATCATTTTTTACCAGGGCTTCATTGCTCTGTCTGAGACAATTACAAGGCCGACTGCCAGTCGCTGATATAAGGTCTCACCAAGATCTCAACAAGATAATGGTGGTGATAGAATTCTTGGCAGACGCCATGCTAAATGCATCCAGATTTGCAGCAAAAGTCATTGGTTCCTCTATCGCCTCCTATTCCATCTTGTCGCCTCCTTTGGCTATGCCCATGGCAGGCCAATGTTAGGAACAAGTGACAGCTGGCATCCTCCCCATATGCCAGGGATAAATTATTTGGAAAGGCCCTGGACCCTATTTTAGTAGAGGCTAGTGAGGCTCATGCCTAACATGTCCAGACGGGTGGAATCGTGCCCGGCCCCATATTTTTGGCCTTCTTCCTTTTGAGGACTGGACAGTGGCCTTGGGGTGCAAAGAGGACAACAATCCTTTCCCTACAAGCATGGATAGGACAGGCAGGGCAGGCAAGGACAACGGTACCCACCCAAATGATCCTTTCAGGGTAGAAGGGGTCATTCCTTTTGATGTTCTAAATGACTGCTTGTCCAATCCTCCCATATGGGGCCTTCTGGTGCTATTTGCTGACCAGTGGGAGGACACCACCTCGGACACTTGGGTCAGGGAGATGGTGAGGTCGGGCCTCTCCCTGGAATTCCTCTCCACCCCATGGAGGCTCTTTTCCGTTGTCCTATATCACAAGATCAGACAAAGAACCTCATAGAATCGGTCTTAAGACATCTATTGGACATTCGGGCCCTACAACCGGTTCCAGAGGGTCAACACAGTGGGGGTTGTACTCACATCTGTTTGTGATACAGAAAGCTTTGGGGGGAAATGGAGGGCAATTCTTGATCTCAAGACTGAACCGTCACATTGTTTACCGACGGTTCAAGATGCAGTCACTCCAGACCATTTTGGAGTGCATCAGAAAGGGTGACTTTCCTCATGTCAGTGGACCTGATGGAGGTGTACCTCCATGTCCCATCTGGTTAGTCCACAGTTTCTGTGCTTCTACTATACGGGGAAACATTACCAATATCGGGCATTACCATTCGGCCTGTCCTCTGCCCCCAGGGTATTCACCAAACTGATGGTTGCCCTGGCGGGACATGTCCAAACCCTGCCAATAAGTTTTATCTGGACAACATACTCATCCAGTCCAGTTCAGAATCCTGGGAGAGGCAGGACCTGGATACTACTATACAAGTCCTACAAAATCACAGCTTTTCCATAAACATAGCCAAGCACCATCTGGTTCCCTCTACACAATTGCTCCACCTGAGGGCAATCATAGATACGGTGAAGTCCAAAGTGTATCTTTCCCAGGAGCGCCAATCCAGTTTCCAGGAATTGGCACAACGGATCCAGATGGAACGTTCAGCTTGTCTGCTGCTGCTATTGCAGTTCCTGGGAAAGATGGTTTCTTGTTTCGGCATCACTCCTTGGGCTCGCCTCCACAACAGGGCTCTGCAATGGTTCCTCCTCCCGTATCAGCTCGCTGAAGCACAGCTCCAATCAGAGTGCAGGCTCCAACAGAGGTCCTCTGCTCCCTCAGATGGTGGACGTCCGATGCCATCTCCAGTGGCTGCAGGTTCTGAGAGCTTTATTGTCTGACTTTGACAATTGACAACAACCTCTTCGGCTGGGGAGCTCACCTCGGATTGCGCATGGCTCAAGGTCAGTGGACTCAGGAGGATCTGAGCCACAACATCAATTGGTTGAAGTCAAACAGCTGGGCCTCTGGGCAGAGTCTCATCTGCTGTCAATATGGGCAGCACATAATCAGGGGTGGCAAATGTGCAAGTGGACTGGCTCAGCTGGGCCTCAGTCACTCCTCACACAGAGTGACGCCTCCACCCATCTCTGTTCCGGGAGTTGATGGACCACTTCAGCCTCCTGACAGTCGACCTCTTTACTACCTGAGACAATTGCCAACTTCCATGATTCTTTGCCAGGTTTCTGACACTGGGAGCAGAGACAGTCACAGCTGTCAACACATCAGTCTTTGTCAACGCCTTCGTCAAAAAACTGGGAAACAACAGGAAGAGGTGTGGTTTAACAGTTTGTCAGGATTCTCTCTGTAGCAATGCAAAAAATCTTGAGTAGCATTCCAAGGACATAAAAGCTCAGATAACTTAGGTTTGTGGAACAAAGCTATAAAGGCAATGTGAAAGAATTCCAGTGACCTTTATGTATCAAACCTATAAACTATTTGTAGTAAAATCAAGGTTCAAAATTATTGTTCTTTTTTTCCCCATTCAAGTGGTGTAGTCAAATTAGATGGCCCTCTCTTTTGGATCTGAGCTCATTTCCACTTGCCCCTTTTGCTAATGGAGAGATCCGGGGTCAAACTGCTGCATATGTGAGAACTATCCCCTCCCTCCCTCCTTCCCTCCCCCACACACTTCTGTACTTCCCATCTCCTTCAGAGAGGGACTTGTATCTAATAATCTGTCTGCAATGAATAGAGTTATTCTATTCCTTCGAAATTCCTGATACACCAGTGTATTCCAAAGGGTTGGGGCCCTCCGAAGCAGAACTGGAAGAAAAGGGTGGGGAACAGGCTGTTCCACAGATGGAAGTGAGATCATATATCATTGGATGTAGCTCAATCTGTTAAGTAATTAAAAAATGCTAGCTTTTTAAAACATTTACTTGAAATCTGTTGAATTAAATTGTTTTATCTCAGTGGTTGTACTGCTTTTTTTTTTTTAAGTGATTTTGAGTCAGTGACTGCCTGGACTAATTCCTGCAGTTTACTTGTCAATGTTTTCAGAAGTGCTTCTTTCCTAGGGCTGAGAGAAACTGATTGGCCCAAAGTCATCCCTCTGGCTTTGTACCTAAGGCAGGACTAGGTTGTATTAACCATTCTTTGTAAAGTATTTTCTGATGAGAAGAAAACTCCAGACTATTGTTTTTGCTGCAAATAACTCCCATGTACTCCTTGCATATACAAATAATTCCAAGATGCTCCTGCCCTGTGGAACAACCTCCCTCATGAGATCCGATAGCATCGTCCCCGCCTCCCCCCCATTTGAGGGCTTCTACGAGGCTGTGAAAAGTTGGTTCTTTACCCAAGCTGTGACACTGGAGGCCAGTATATGTAAGGGGTAGCATGGGTTTTGGTACAGCATGAAAAAGAAGGATAAAAAGGAAAGAAAAATAAATTAAATTAAAGGAAGTTATTTTTTTTAAGTATTCCTACATTGCTTCTCATTTTAAACAATAAAAAAAGTTAAAATTAAGATTCATTGTAATGGATGCAGGAAAACGACATTTCAGTTTGTTGTTTTATTTTTCTCCAACTTTAAAATGTTGTCCCTGTGACTAACAAAAATAAGTCTGATAAAAGTATTTGAATCCATCCTTAAAACAGCTAATAAAAATGATTAATCATCAGTAATAAATTAGAACAGGCCTTTCACAATTGAATTTCTCTTTACCACATACATAAAGTCTTGAACAACAGAAAAGTTTTTTTTAATGAATGTGTGATAATTTTCAATATCTGGCTGTTTCTGCTTCTCCTAATTCCAGTGTAAGACAAAGTCATTTTAGGACTTGTCTGTCTATTTCTTTTTAATCATATTTTAAATTTGTCTTTTTATAAAACCATGGGAACTCAAACCTCCTCATCAATCTAATGTCCAGTTTTTGTTTTCCATTAGTTAATCTAGTTAATTAATGAATTTTCATTAATTTTTTAAAATTTTAAAATGATAAATTTTACATTTAGTATCTATTAGCAGACAAAGACTCCAAGTTATATAGTTGCAGCTCTCCTCCCAGCTACAGTGTTTGAGTTGAATTCCAGGACAATGTTTTAAAATTTTAAGTATATCAACTTCGTATTCTTTTACACTATCCTTTATTATTATTCTGTGTTTTATGCTGACAGCATTTTACTTGCACTGTGATCTAAGATTATAATGAAGTTTCCATTCATTGTTTGTTGGCTTCTATACAACTTAAATTGATGAGCAGAGTATGAGCCTTTCATATCATTCATTCATGCGTTGGCAGAATGTTCCTGCAAATTGTAGACTGTTGGTGAGTTGGGGTAGCCAGGAGTAATAATCCTTATAACACCGTTCCAGTGTTCTTTGTCCTAAGCAGATGCTGCAAATTCTGCGAGATTCTGGTGTAATTGCCATCCTTCAGCTTCTATCTGGTTTGTCTTTTGGGTTCATTTGGTGTTGCTTTCCAGCCAAGTACATGTTGCCTTTCCCAGTGTCACCTATGTCACCTTTTCCTACTGTTACCTATGTAGGCATGCTGCATTCATTCAAACCAATGAAAATGTGATTGCCAGGTCTTATTCTCAATTATGGAGTATTGATCACATAGCTATTGAATCCTTATCCACCATAAATCACACAAGGAGGTGCTCAAGATTGTTTTTAAACAACTTTTCTGAAACACTTTCAACTTCTGCGTCCTTTTTTTCTGTTGCATATAACAAGCCTGGTGTGACGGCAGGGGTGGGTTCTACTTACCTTTACTACCGGTTCTCTTCATGCACACACTTTGCATATTCGCCGTGCGCGCTCTGCGCATGCACAGTAATTAATCTACCTGAAAACTCAAAACAAGCGCTCTGCGCATGTGCAGAGCAGAAAAATGGAGAAAAAAAGTAAGTATGGGCACGCGGGTTGGCCCAGCTCCCGGTCACGGAGAACCGGTTCGGTGATGTCACACCGTCACCGCTACCAGATCACGCAAACCGGGCCGAACAGGAAGCAACCCACCACTGCATGATGGTTATATGAAACATGTGAACTTTCATTTTGAAACCAACATTTTTCTTCTTTCAGAGCCACCATTGTAACCTGGCAAAGGCCATTTGCATACAATGCATGCAATGAAATTTATTTAAATTCATTTACTTGTACAGTTGGCACATATCTGAGGGCAATGTTAATTTGTGTGGCATCAATTCACATGGCCTTGGTCTTTTTTTCACTTTACCTATACTCCAAGCTTCTCTGCTTTTTTGTTTATAATATCATCTAATCCCTGTGTCTTCAATTCTAATTCCTCAGTAGAAACAATATCTTTGGTGTATTATCATTTGAAATTTGCATCAGTATCACACTGAATTACTGTATTTCCAGATAAGCTTTTGCCCATTATCCAGAGTCTCACCATATTGAACAACAATGTTGATAGTACATATGCTGTTTTGACTATGAAGGGACTGGATTTATATTCACATACTTCAAACCTGGAAGGGATGCTGCCATAAAGGACAGTAATGGCTTGGACAATTTTGCTGGATGTGCTGATAGCTAAAAGAGCCTTCCATGTAGAGCCCTGGTGGATGCTACCAAATGTATTCTTGAAATCAGTAAAAAAAAATAATAGTTTGCTTTCCACCCTCATATTTAGTACAACTTGGAGAAAATGAAAATCTGTCTACACAGTGAGGACATGGTCTAAAGCTGCATTGTTCTTCTTGTATGATAGATTTTTATATTGGTTATAGGTGTGCTCTGCTGATCTACAAAAGAACCCTTCTAGCTATTAACATGAGGCTGATTCCATGACAGCTTTCACGTGGTATCTTATCTTTCTTTTTGAACATGATCACAGTAACAAGAAGTTTCCAATTGAACAAGGCCTACTTTTTCTATACCATAGAGCTGTGATGGCGAACTGGTAGCACGCGTAGTCATATCGGTGGGCACACATGCTCAGCTCTAGCGGGCATGCGTGCGCCAGCCAGCTGATTTTCGGGCCTTCTGGGGCCACTGGAAGTCAGCAAACGGGCCATTTCTGGCCTCCGGGGGTGTGTGGAAAGGTTGTTTTCACCCTCCCCAGGTTCCTAGAACAGGTTCTGGAGCCTGGGGAGAGGAAAAAACGGGTCTTCTGGTCCCACTAGAAGTTGGCAAATGGGCTGTTTCTGGCTTTCAGAGGGGGAGTGGAGAAGGCCAATTTGGCCCTCCCCAGATTCCTAGAAAGGCTCTGGAACCTGGGGACAGAGAAAAATGGGCTTACTGGGCCAATGTAATAGTGAATCAAAATGTTATTTACAACAGTGCAGCACTTTGATTGTCGTTTTAATATCTCGCCCTATTGCCTTATGAATGCTCATGCTGGGTCAGCTGTGCTGGTTTGACAGGGCTTTCAAGGTTGAAAAGAGCGTCAATTGGTTACCAGTTGCTGTTTGTACCTCTGAGCTATGCCATCTCAAACGACTGTATGTCATCCAGTAGCTCAAGCTTGTGCCATGTCCTGGCAGTAGCCAACATGGCAAAAAGGTGCGCAGATCAGTACTTTTCATTAGTTTCTGGTAACTGTCAACACTGGCATTTTTGGCTGCTCCAGGCACAATAGTATTATTCAAAATTTGTTTGGGACAGATTGCCATACTTACCCACCAATGTTATACCACTGAGTGCATTGTAGCTGTAATTTTAGTTAAGTGGTGATATGCTATGATTTGATTGTGATTGGGAAGAGATCTTCATATTTGGTACTTTTCACTAATAACTTTTTGCTTTTTGCTAATAGCTTTTTTCAGTACCTTTTGCTAATAGCTTTGTGTATTACTAAGGGATAAACAAGGCACTCTATACTATATTCTGTTACAATAAATACGGAAAATAGAAACAATATTTACAACAATTAATTCTTTTCTAATTGGATTTCCACCAACACCCATTGTTACGTTTTATTTATTTATTTATTTTTGGCATATAGCACGTGTGTTGTGGAACTTGGAGGAAAGGATAAGCCATAAATGTTCCAGGTGCTGACATAAGTTTTCTAATAGAATAAATGACAGTGCTGATGGTTTAGGGAAAAAAACATAATTAATTCATATGTAATGAAAGTGTTTTAGGTATAATATGGAGAAAAGGATCTGGATTGTGTTTTTAACTATTTCTGATAGTAACCATAACTTGTGAATGTAGCTGAATAGTAGAAGGTTCCAGTCAGATTAAGAAAAGTGCTTCATGAAACAGAGAATTGAAACTGGAAGTGGTTATTAGAAGATTTCATGATACAGCCAATTTGGGTGACTTTAACAGGGATTACATAAATTTTGAGAATGGTATCAGTGGTTGTAAGTCTTTCTAAGTATATATTACTTATAGAATCAGATAAAATATGTTTCTCTATTGCCAGCTGCACTTAGTGTCTGCCAACAAGAATGGCTTGTGGATAACGAAGATTATTTTTGGGATCAGGTTTGTTTATATATGTGTGAGGCAAACTATTATGAGCTCTTGAAGTTCATATCTGTTGTTGGATTGGGAGTTTTGCTGGCATCAATAGTACTAGGCAGCTGTTTCTTTTGCCATAGAAGTAATTCAGGTTAACTGAAGACATATCATGAGAAAAAAAATGACAGTATTTTTCAGTAGAATGTCATCTTACAACTCGGTCATATTTAATTAAATATTTAATTAAGTAATCAATTACTTAAAAAGCTCCCTAACTCTTTGAAGAGTGAAACCTGTTATTTACTAATGTGCAAATATTGCTGAAAAGATAAGAAAAAATTACATTGTTGTCATTTTGGGATATTTAAAATATAGTTCTTCAACAAATTAATTCATTTTGTCTTTGTAATATATCTTGTACATCAAGATCTATTTTTAGCATTCCACATTTCCTTTCACATTATCTGGCCTTAATTATCTTGTTAGAGTTCCATTTATCTTATTTTTTAAAATGTATAATATGAATTTAGCACATGCATGAATTTAGTAAAGCAGTAAATAATTTATTCTATTTTACCTATCTCTTCAAACAAAAATGTTGTATAACAGGTTATGCAAGGCTATTATAGTTAATAAAGCATATTTATATGCACATACCATGGAGTTGAATACTGAAACAGACATGTTTCTTGAGCTTCATTTGCACATCAAGGTGTAATGATTACCTGAAGATAGGTTAAACTTTGTTCTTTCTCTCTTTGAAAATAAGTTGTATGCAGTTTCAGTTTCTGAAATGCTGGGAACACAAAATAAAGTACTGTATGATTGCAACATATGTCATCAATGTAAAACAATCCTCTGTACATTACAAAATATATTTTTGTGTCTTCAGTAAATAAACAATTAACCATCTTTATAAATAATATTCTTCCTGTGGGACTAAAGTCTGTGAATCTCATATATTGTGGTGCAGCAGAATTTATGTAATAATAAATGGGTTAATCTTTAGGATTTACAGCAGGGGTGTCAAACTGGATTTCTTCGAGGGCTGGATCAGCATTGTAGTTGTCCTTCTCAAGCCGGCTGGTGGGAGGGGAAGGGGGGAAATGGGATGGACGTCTTCTGCAGCCTGATGGCCAAAATGGGGTGCAGGGGACCCGCATGTGCCCCCCGCATCCCGTTTTTGGCCTGGACAGTCTCCTACAGCACTCTGCCCACCAAAAAGCTCCCCCTACATCCGTTTTGGCTGCTGAAGTACTACTCCTGTAGTAGGAGGACAGACTACTGGCTGTCCAGGCTGAACCCCCCCCCCCTGTGCCCTGTTTTGGCTGCCAGAGGCATTGTGGGCCAGATCCCTGCTATTTCCAGGGGTCCCATGGTCCAAGCACCCTACAAGCTGGATTCGGCCCACAGGCCTTGAGTTTGACACCCCGATTTACAGTATAAAGATTCTTTGTCAAAGACTAATATAATTATTTCTATGGAAACTAACATCTTTTTTGTTCAAAATATAAATTTTATTTATTTATCAAATTTTGAAACTGCCCATCTTCATCACAGAGGGCAATGCACAAATAAAAGTTTGAAACAAAAAACAGTATATAAAATTTTAAAAGGGGTAAGGATGATTAAAATTCAATCTTAAAAGTTAGTTAAAAGGAAGGGGAAGAGTTTTCTGGGCACTAACCTGCCTCATAGCTGCTGCTTTCCTATGAGCCCCAAGCAAGGCCATAAAGATATGTTTCCACACCTTTCCAAAAAGCCAGCAGAGTGACGACATGCATTACCTCTGAAGGAGAATGTTCTAGATCAGGGATGTAAAACTCAAGGCCCATGGGCTGAATCCGGCCCGTGGGGTCCTTAAATCTGGCCCATGGGGCTGGCCTGGAAATAGCAAAGGACTGACCCATGGTGCCTCTGCTGGCCAAAATGGAGCACAGGGGGCCTGCGTGTGCCCACCCCCATGCCCCATTTTTGGCTTGGATGGCCTTCTACAGCACTCTGCTGACCAAAACGAGGCATGTGGGGGGCATATGTTTTGGCCAGCAGGATCCATCCCATCTCTTCCCCCTCCCTCCCAGCCGGCCCACAGAGGAGAACTACAATGCTGATCCGGCCCTCAAAGAAATCCAGTTTGACATCCCTGTTCTAGATGGTGGGGGCAATGGCAGAGAAGGTGCTCTGCCAGTGTCCAAGCCAATTCTTTAGCTGATGGGTTACCAACCTACCTTTCCAGCCTGATTGGGTGGGACAGGCTGATATAATGGGACAAAGATGGTTCTATTGGTAATCTGGCTCATGCCTTGTAGGGTTTTTAAAATGATAAACAACACCTTGAATTGGACCTGGAAGCAAACTGGCATCCAGTACAGCTTGAACAACAAAAGTGTTATATGCACTGTTCTTTGCACCAGGCTTACACCTACGACCACATTCTGTACCAGCTGAGGTTTTTGGATACTTTTCAAGCGTAGTCCCATATAGAATGCATTGCAGCATTTGAAAAGGGAGAATGACCAGGGCATGAGTGACCAAACAGAGGGAATCCCTATCTAGCAAAGGACGGAACTGATGCACAATATTAGACTTAGTAATGTTTTCCAAAATTACAATATATTGTACAGATATATTGGAGGTCAAAACAAAACAATCAACACTGCATTTACAATTCAGAAAATTGCATTTCTCCTACCTTTCATAAAAGAAATTCAAACCTATCTATAAACTATCTTCTCCCTGTAAAGTCATTACCTTAACAAGTAACTTAATCTCTGCATGAGTACTGTTAATTATCAGTATTATGGATTTGTGTCATCTTTGAAATACGTATTAGCAGGAATATTGCATCACTTTAGAAGTCACACACATTTATGCTGTTTCTTTTCAGTTGTAAGGTCAAAAGTGGCATTTATTGCTTCCTAAATCAATACCCATAATCCAAAATTTTTGGAGATGATCAGTGAGTGAGAGGAAGTGAATTACCAGTAGTTCTTTTGTCCTGTATTATCAGCATCTCCTTAGTTCGAGCCAGAACTTTACATGACAAAGTAGCATGTAGAAACTTTTGGCTTTTAAAGAGGTTTTTTTCAAGGTTGCAACAGTATAATTCAGTCCTAAACTCATCTTGATTCTACTGAATATTCTATAATAGTTGCTTGATAATACCCTGTTTCCCCCCAAATAAGGCATCCCCTGATAATAAGCCCAATCAGGCTTTTAAACACATGGCAATAAGGCCAAGTGCTTATTTCAGGGTTCAAAAAAATATAAGACAGGGTCTTATTTTCAGGGAAACACGGTACTTATTTGGCTAGAGCCTCTGACATTTTAGAGATAGCAGCACAACTTTCTGCTTCCAATTTGTGGGCCTTGTAAAAAGAAGTTCTATGTGTTCTTCTAGCTACCACTTCCTGTTCTAATTTTCCATTTTTTAAAAAGATCAGGTGTGGTATGCCCATTCTTCCTACAGACCTATTGGATCATATAGTGGAGGGACAGGCACTCTTGTGCCTTTAAATAGTTTGGGTGCCACATCAACAATCCTTTGCCTTTGGTCCTGGTGGCTGGCAGTGCTATGTACAAAGCATCACAAATCTATTTCCTCCTCTCTGTGCACAATAGGCATTCTTTGATCACCAAGATACATGCTTCCCAAATGATTAAAGGTCCAGATTAAAGGTCCAAATTTCTTGAGCAGCAGATGCAATACTGCCTCCTGTAAGACATCCATTAATTGCCCCTTTCACAGAATTATATCTTCCACATTCTGGGCTCATCTAATCAACCTCCTTTAACTAAAACCAATCAGCTATGAGGGGGCAGAGATTGAAAAGACATATAGGCAGGGGTGGGCTGCTGGGGGTTTGCAGGGGTTCGGGAGAACCTCTCGCTAAGATTCTGTGCAGTTCAGAGAACCCCCAAATCCCACTCCTGGCTGGCCCCACTCACCCCACCCTGCCCCTCCTAAGAGTTCCCATATGGCCTATTTTGGATGCAAGTAAGTGCAGGGCACATGTGGAGGCTCTGGGAGGGCATAAACTGGGTCTACCGGGAAGTTTGGGAAGGCCTCTGGAGCCTGGGGAGGCTGTTTTTGCCCGCTCAAGGAAA
>JANHFM010007677.1:186699-203405 GCA_032468115.1 Grayia smithii | reverse complement strand
CTCCCACTTATGACTGTATGACGGTAACCTTGTTGCTGGTATCCTAAGATTTTTACTGACTGTTTCCTAATATGATTAAATTGCTTATTGGTTCCCTAGGACTATCATTAAGTGTAGTACCTTATGATTCGTGACGAATGTATCTTCTCTTTTATGTACACCGAGAGAGTTTGCACCAAGACAAATTCCTTCTGTGTTCAATCACACTTGGCCAATCAAGAATTCTATTCTATTCTTCTATTCTAAAGGCCCCCCCAAACCAACTTCGCTCCCAGACTCACCCAGCTTCCTGAACCCGGGCACCAAATCGACGAAGGTGGATGTCCCATCACTCAGCCGGCTCCTGAACTGGTGGCCCAGAGTCAGGAGGTGATGGGCGATGTACATGCAGTTGTTATGGTGAATGGCAGCCAGCTGGGGAAGCTTCTGAAGGTTTTCTCTGGGGAGGGGAGATGAAGAAGAAAGGAGGGAGGGAGGGAGGTGCTTAGAGAACATGGGGGTCTCTGCACATGTGGTGCCGTTTCCCTCCAGGGTGCAACAATTCATTGAATACACTTTGGGGAAGTTATAAAGTCATCCGTGTTTTAAAGCAGGGGTCTAAAGCATCGCTGGCTGGGGAATTCTGGGAGTTGAAGTCCGCCAGGCTTAAAGTTGCCAAGGTTGAAGACCCCTGCTTTAAAGGGTTAGAAAGTTCTTAGCGTTTTAATGTAACTCCACAAATTTAAAAGGAGAACCCAATGGAGGTAGTCCTCTTTTAACGACCTGTTGCTTAGTGGCTGTTTGAAGTTGCGTCAGACTCTCCCAAAGGCTACTTATGACCCGGTTTTAAGAGTTCGGACGGCTGCCCACCCCCTGTGGTCACATAACATTCCCACAGCTTGACCACTGGCTCCTCTTTGTGACTGGCTGCAGCACTCCTCAGTCCCACGGCCACGGCCCACAATGTTTTTTCCCCGGTTTCTGGCCTTTAGGGGGCCAGTTTCGGGCAAAAATATCTGTAGGAATAAACGGCTTAACCACCATGGTGTTCGCTTAATGCCTGCCACACAAAAGAAGTCGTAAAATCGGGTCCAGTTACATGAGTGCCTCGACTTATGACTGCCAGGACTTCTGATGGGAAATTCCAGGCTCTGTTACGGTCGTTAAGTCGAGGACCCCCTGCAATTCAACAGGTTAAGTCAGAGCTTTGCCTAGGCTGATTTCCCCTCAAGGACGGCCATCACTCACTTATGATACATGGGCACCACGTCGCAGAAGAGATGGAAGATGTTCCTCACCAGGTAGAAGAGCTGGATGCAGCTGCCAGAGAGGAAGAGAGAGGAGCTGGGTCACATCTGCCTTTCCAGACCCCGAAAGGGGGAATTTGCCAACCGTCTCAAGCAACCCAGGAGATTCTCGCTTGAGGAAACGCAGGCAGGGAATTAGTCTGCCTTCCCACCACCAAGAACCCAACGCCAAGGCGGTTAAGAAGCAAACCGTAGATGGGACCTCAATTTTGTTTTTGGTTTTTTATATATAATTTTTTCTATAGTTTTTTCTTTAACATCCATAAGTGCTGAGTGAACAGTGTATTGCCTGGGTCAATATATTTTATACACAATACTAATAATCATACTGTTTAGATATACACAATCTTTCAACTTCTAATTTGTGTACACATTGTCATTATAATATATTCTATTATATATCAGTATACATAATACTAAGGGGACGTGGTGGCTCCGTGGCTTAGATGCTGAGCTTGTCGATCGAAAGGTCGGCAGTTCGGTGGTTCGAATCCCTGGTGCCACGTAACAGGGTGAGCTCCCATTACTCATCCCAGCTTCTGCCAACCTAGCAGTTCGGAAGCAGGTAAAAAAATGCAAGTAGAAAAACAGGGACCACTTTTGGTGGGAAGGTAACAGCGTTCCATGTGCCTTTGGCATTTAGTCATGCCGGCCACATGACCACGGAGACGTCTTCGGACAGCGCTGGCTCTTCGGCTTTGAAACGGAGATGAGCACTGCCCCCTAGAGTTGGGAACAACTAGCACATATGTGCAAGGGGAACCTTTACTTTTACCTTATAGAATGCAACAGAATCAACCACAGAAGGCTAATCCCTCCCTGCTTGCCAACTATGGGCAACAGAGCATATGAACTTTTTGAGAACCATGTACAATCTCAAAAAAAAAAAGGATTTACATATCCTATACTTCTCTAGTCTACTACTTTGTCACATTGGGCTCATACTTCATTTCTTTCTTTTTCTTTTTTTAATGTAACTATGTACTTCAGGAATCATTCTGTGGACCATGTCTGTATCCCAAAGCAGTCCCTCACAACCAGTAGTTCACTAATCTAACGTTCCCTGGGACAAACCTGCCCTTTTGGCAATGCTATATGGTATTCTATTGCCAGTGGTGCTATTAATTTATAGTTTAGCTGAATTATAGCTGCTACCTTAGCAGGCAGGTTGCCATCTTTCCAGCTCTAATTTGTGTAATTGGGCTGCTGACCTCAGGATGACTAACAGGTAAAAAAAGGCAGACAGGCCCTACCCCACCCTTAAAGCCAGCAATTCTCCTTGTTTCTTTCTCTACTGTATCCTGCCTCGGTTATCTTTACAAATAACTCAAGGCAGCAAACATGTACAAACACACCTTCCTCCTCCTATTTTCTGCACAACCACCCTGCGAGGTGAGTCGGGCTGAGAGGGACCCCCATCTACTCTCTGCCTCCTGAGTCCCAGATGATTGGGAGGAAATGGGGATTTTGCAGTATCCTTCCCCTGGAGTGGGGTGGGAATGGAGATTTTACAGTATCCTTCCCCTGCCATGGCCACCAAGCCACACCCATCAAGCCATGCCACGCTCACCAAACCACACCCACAGAACCGGTAGTAAAAAAATTTGAAACCCATGACTGGATAGTATTTATTAAAATACATATAACTTTCCAGTATTTGTTTTATCAGGAAGCTCTACTACAAGTAAACCCAAAGCTTCTACAAATGGCTTTATTTATGCACAAGCATTGCTCGATCCCACAACACTTGAATCAATGGCATTTGAATGGGTACAATCAAGAGTCTATGAAAAAGCATCAGATTATTTTTAACACTCAAAATACACTGGCCTTTGTTAAACTTATTTTGTAAGGTACTGACAAACACGAGGAATCTGTAACAGATGACTATCAATCAAATGGGTAATTGACTAAGGTAGGAAGATAGGGGAGGCATGAATTTGGCATTATCATTGAGACACATGGAGATATCAACCACACTTGGCACCCTGGATGTCTTCCCTTTTTATAATGTTTTTTAAAATCCTTTTTGTTTATTTTGCTTCTTAACTAACTTTTAAAAACTTTTTATAACTGGTGTGTGTGTGTGTGTGTGTGTATCTATATACTATTAAAGCTTTCATTCCTGTAACCTTTAACTCAGGTAAAATAGTGCATCATAGGGCAACAATTTTTGAACCAAGGTATGTCAAACTGGATGATCTACAGAGCATGTCCAAAATCCGAAACCCATGATTCCCGAAGAACTAAAATTTGGCAAATTTTATAAAATAGTTTATTACATAACCATTGTCATAAAACAGTTTATGACATAATACCAAATATCATAAAACATTTCCTGTACTGAGTTTGACTTAGTTATACAGTTCAACTTGGGCTAAACATAATACCAAATGTCATAAAACATTTCCTGTCCTGGTGTTTGGCTGTGCTATACAGTTCAAAATGAGCTATTTTCAAGGCAGATGCATCTCTGAGGTATCCCAACTTTTCCAGTGAAGGCAGCACATTTGAAATTCTATCACCATTCACAGCATTAAGGGAATTTGGTAAGGGAAAATCTCTAAAAGGATGACCCAATAGGTCATGAGTTTTTAAACATGAAAGAATATTTTAGAAATTACTTCTACATATAGAGAAGGCCTGAGTAAATGGTTAGGTTTTGGAGATGCAATGACGCTAATGCTTTATTTCAAGGGTGTCAACCTTAATTTCACTGAGGGTCTCATCAGGGTTGTGTTTGACCGTGGGAGGGCCAGGGAGGGGGCGTGGCCAGGGGGCATGGCCAGGTTGACATCACTTGTGTTGTGGGTGCCTATGGTGGCCTGAGCACTCTGCCAGCAAAAACAGGCTCCCGAATTCCGTTTTTGCCTGTGACGGCCTCTTGCAACCCTCTGCTAGTGAAAATGGAACTTGGGAGGGCCGGGGCAGCCCTCCCAAGCTCCGTTTTCACTGGCAGAGGCATTGCAGGCCGGTCCTTTGCTGTTTCCAAGGCAGCCCCATGGACCAGATCTAAACACCTCGTGGGCTGGATTAAGCCTGTAGGCCTTGAATTTAACACCTCTGCTTTATTTTATTGTATGTTTCTACAGAGTTTAATACTCTTCACTTGGGAAAAGATGTTCTGTGTTAATTCAACTTTGAGATTCAACATTTTCAGATGTCGATATTCTTTTGAAGTTTATTCCTATCACAGGGAGGTAACAGTTGGATAAAGAACGTAGATTTTCTATACTTTATTTACAATTAAACTTGGTATTGTTCAGCATTGCAAAGACAAACAAATGGCTCCAACTATATAAAAAGGTAAAGGTAAAGGTTCTCCTAGCACATATGTGCTAGTCGTTCCTGACTAGGGGGTGGTGCTCATCTCCGTTTCAAAGCCGAAGAGCCAGTGCTGTCTGAAGACATCTCCATGGTCATGTGGCTGGCATGACTACACACCAACGGCGCACAGAACACTGTTACCTTCCCACAAAGGTGGCCCCTATTTTTCTACTTGCAATTTTTACGTGCTTTCAAACTGCTAGGTTGGCAGATGCTGGGACAAGTAACGGGAGCTCACCCCATTACGCGGCACTAGGGATTCAAACTGTTGAAATGCCGACTTTTATTAACGAGTTCAGCATCTTAGCCACTTAGCCACTGTGTCCCTTCCAACTATATAGTGGACTGCAAAATTGATGTTACCAACAATTGATGAATAAATAACATATCAATAAAGATTCGTAATGTATGAATATACACCCTGCATGTTTTTGTTTCTTTTTTAGAGTCTTTTTAAAATAATTTTGTCTATTCCTTGTTCTTTGTATTTAGCACGTGCCTTTTGGAACATCTCCCATGGAGGTTAGATTGGCCCCAACGCTACTGCCTTTGTGAAAGGATCTGGAGCTATGGATTTGTCATTGTGCTTGGGGATCTAGCAATGCGTTGAATCTGCAAGATGCTTGTACAGATTGTGATGTACGGATTGTAAGTCGTTTGATGGTTTTAATTGGTTTTAATACTTTTATATCTTTTGTTGTTTTATCTGTATTTTGTTCATTGTTTTTGTGTCTGCTTTAGCTGTTTGAGGTGCCCAATATCACACATCTGAGATGGATGTGAAACAGTAACAACAACAATTGACTGGCAGTTTGGGAAAACACCAGGAACATGCCAGAATACTTACTGGCCGACGAATGAAAAACAGGGTAAGAGCTCCTACAATTGGGACATCTCCGATGAGGGGTTCCAGAATGACTCTCAACATGCCATGTAGCTATAGGGGAAATGAGAAGCATGAGATTTCTGGGCTCTGAAGCAATCATAGGATGTTAGTCCTTCCGTATCGACAAAGATTCGGTTCACTTTGATGAACAGGAGGGAGCACAACGTCACAGGGTAGGTCAAGAGTTGAGCCTCCTTTCAACAATGGTAGGAAACTGAAGCTAATGGTATTGATGAAATATCACCAGCCCTTTTTGCCTTCTAGCGCTCAAAACTATTTGGCTCAACTTTTACCATCACTCTCTAAATCAGAGGTCTCCAACCTTGGCAACTTTAAGTCTGGCAGACTTTAACTCTCAGAGTTCCCCAGCCAGCTTTGCTTGTTGAAGTCTGCCAGGCTTAAAGTTGCCAAGATTGGAGACCCCTGCTATTAAATCAGTTTCTCAACCTCAGATGGGTGGACTTCAACTCTCAGAATTGGCTGGGAAATTCGGGGGGTAGAAGTTCACATACCTTAAAGTAGCTGAGGTGGGAAAACATTGCTCTAAAGAGTTCAACACAGCTGAGGAATCTCTTCTTGAATGCCCAGAATTGGTTGGCTGCCTTTCAAAGATTGGTGAAAAGACACCAGATGGGCAGAGACATTTAAAAAAAAAAAATCCAAGAGGAAGAAAGGCAAGATGGGATTGCTGGGAATAATACAGTGTGTTGCCAAAGTAAAGGTCTCCTGCATCATTCTGCAAATGGCAGAATTCTGAGAGGAAACTATTTTCAGAAATATAAATGCCATCACCGAGAACTAATTCAGAGATGTCTACTGCCCAAGATCAGCCTGGGCAGGAATTACTGATGTTTTATAAAGCTTTTAGAGAACATCGAGTTCGGAGAAGGAATGAGATTTATTTAATCTTTAAAAACCTGAAATAAGATACTGTATAGTTTGCAGATTTGCCTTTCTCAATCTGGTGCTCAGAGGTGTAGGCTTTCCTAATTCCCTGGAAGAAAGGCTAATTTTGACCAGGATTTAGATCTCAGTCCTAGTCTACTTTACCTGCATGCCTTTCACTCCTGCCTTGCAGAAAAATTTCTTCACTTCCACATCAATCTGGACATCACCCACGTAGCTGTCACAGAAGGAAAAGATCAAGAAAAATAGCAATATGGGGACCAAAGAAGCAAGACTACACAAAAAGGGGCCAACGAAAGGTCAAGAACAGTGATTCTCAAAGTGTGGTTTAAGGATGCCTAGAGGGTCCTTTCAGGTCCTTTGAGAAGTCAACTGAATAGTTTAAAATTCTCAGTTTTGATTTCTAAAATTGATAGATATAACCCTCATAACCAAAGCACTTTGTGGTTCTCAATCATTTTTAGAATGTAAACAGTTGCTGGAGCCAAAATGTTTGAGAACCACCAGTCTAGAAAATGGTATCTCCTTCAACTCTGTCCATCTGAGCAGCCTTTTTCAGAGGCTGCTGCTATCAGTGCTTCCCTATTTTTATTTCCCCCACCATAACTGCCACCTGAACATAGTTTGTATACTATACTATATATATTGTTGAATAACCATAATTCATTCAGTGATTGCTTGGAGTTATGATAGTGCTGAACAAGGGGTGGGGGAGCTACGATGGTACCTTGTAGTTGTAGCCACTGTAATGTCCCAGCAGTCGCACGATTGCGATTTTGGTGCTTGGCAACCAGCCTGCAAATTACAATATTGTAGCATCCTCTGGTCACATGATCGCAATTTGCAACCTTCATTGCCAGGTCCCCACAAGCAAAATCTCCTGGAAAGCCAGCAGGAGGTCACAAATGGTAATCACATGTCTAAGGGACAATGTGAGTGTACGGGATTTGCCTAACAACAGCAACGAAGTTTGCTACAACTGTTGTCATAAATTGGCATCTGATGTAGCGCTTTTGACCATGTGGCTGGGCAGTGGAATTGCAGGTCCCAATTACTCATTCAGCTAGGACTACCTGTATAGATATCCAGTGACCAGTAACTGCAAAAGGGAATGCAATTACTGCAGAGAAATAGTACTATCTGTTCATCATCATCATAATAGTAATAATAGTAATAATACTAGTAACAATAACAATAACAACCACCACCACCTTAACAGCTCTTAGGTCCTTGGTTAGGACTTGTATGGTTAAGTTTTTACAAGTCCCAGATTGTGAATCGAATTGAAGATTTAATAACAACAAAAACAACAGGAACAGCAATGGTAATAATGACACTTTTAACAACATAAAACAACATCTGTCTATCCCAGGTCCTAGGAAAGGAGTTAATAGGTGGATAAAAATACCAAATCCAGCCTAAACAGCTGGTTAATTGTGCAACCAACATAATAATTTATTAAACCGATATGCCAGCTGACTTTCAATGATTCTGGGCAGCTCACAGCAATCAAGTAAAGAAAAAAAAAAGATAAAATAAAAGACAGAATCACCGGGCCCACAACTCAACCAGAAGGGTGTTGTCCCAGAACAGGGAGTTAATTTTTCCCTCCGCAGTGCTGTTCGTTTTTCTCCATCAGGACAAAATGTGCTGTTAAGGTGTATTTTTCTTCCAGGAAAGAGGGTGCTGTGTACCCAGCTGCCAAAATACAGTTTATCATCCTGATTTGCCATTCATTCCATAAAAAACAATCATTTTTCTTAGTTTACGATAAACAAAGTTGACAGCTAGCAGCAAAATCAAGCCTTGCAACTCACCTAATGTTTAAGTCCAGCAAGATCTGCTTCTTGTTCATGCCTGTGTGGACTTTGACTCCAATGACTTTGAGGGGCTAGAAACAAAAGCAGCATTGCTTCTAAATAAATGAGCATGTATCTAGAAATACAAGCCTTCACTCCCACCCACCCGCAGCAATGCTTCAGAGTGTGTACGGAGGCAACCAATTCACTGATTTTTGTATTGAACTCAAAAGACTTTATTGATGTATCTCCCTTTGGAGTAACTTTCTGGAGACCAGTTCCCAACCTGCCACTCAAAAGCTAAGTGTGGCCCATACCCCTCCAACCAGGATTTCTACCTTTGAAATACCTCTGCATCTTTAAATTCAGTTTGTACTATTTTTCAGATTAATGCCCTCCTATTTTATACATTGTTGTTTTATTATGTCCTATGAATGCAACTACTGGAAAGGTGGGATAGAATCTGCTGGTACAGTCCATTATTTTTAGATGGTAGATGCTGACATAGCTTAAAAAGCATGCAATGCGATACGTCTACTATTCTTGACAACGGGAAACAGACAAGGATGGGAGTACAGTAATTATAATGCCACCCAATGTTTTGATCAATTATTCCGCTGACCATTAATTTACCTTTTCTCCCATGTCAATCTTGCTGAAGGTGAAGGTCTGCAAATGGGTGTTAGAAGCGCGTATATTTGGGGCAATATTTTCTACCAAAAGCTTTTCCATGTATTCGCCAAAGAAGGGCCAAGCCTGGGCCAGAATCTGTCACAGAGTAAAAATCAGTCATGTAAGTATTTTCATACAACCATGACTTGCCAGGGAAGGAACAACTGTGCTAATTGCTTCTCACCTTATTGAGCCATTCAGCTTTCTCAACGTCTGGAAAACTGACCTAGAAAGAAAAGAAGTAGAAATTGATTTAGGCAAGTTAAGACAACAGGCCTGCTATGGGCTCCTGACTACATTGGAAACCCCAAACAAGTTCAAATATGCTGCACTAGGCCTTAAGATGTGTCAGCAAAAAAACTGATAACTTTCATAAGTGACTATGAAGAAGAGAGATTTAGGTAAATGAGGCAGGATGAACCAAACATTCCCATCACTTTTAAAAGGAAGGTATCCGAATTTAGTAGTAGATTGGCACGTCCCTTCTAACTCCCCAGCTGTATTTATAAATTATGCAAACCCCATTTATTTGTCTTTATTCTAATCTAAAGCTTTAATGCTTGCAATTCTCAGTGTGCTTGTCTGGGAATAGATTCCATTGATTTCAGTGGGACTTCCTTCTGAATAAATCCACCTAATATTATTCTGCTAAACTATGGGCCTAACATCATACTCACGATCTTCTTAACATACATAACTCAAACTATGACTTGCAAAGGGCTGGCAGCCCTCAGATTAGAAAAACTTTTGCAAAGACCCAGGTCCTTGAGACTCCCCAGACAAAGCAACAGAGTTATCATTCAGAGATATAATTAAGCCTAGGATGAGTAACAACATTCCAAAAGGATCAAGAATGTGGGGTTGAGTTTCTTGGAATGTAGAAAGAGTGTTGCTTAGTCATCAATCTTCACTGCATCAGCTGTTGGGTGAAGCAATTTATTTCTGCATTGTGCTCTTTCAACTGTTTGCTCAGACGGGGGAAGGCTGGGAAGTAGAGATACTGCGAGAGATGTTGTGTCAAGGGAGTAATGACCGATGACATGGAAAAAAAACCCAGCTGATCTTGTCTAACATTTTAGCATGCAGGCATCGAACATGACCTCTCCTTCTCATTCCAAAGAAATCTTGATAGTAGACTGAACATAATTTGCTGCTTTATGCAGAATAACAGGACTCTTCCAATATTAGTTAAAAGTCATAATGCTGTATGTGTCATGACCACACACACACAAAAAAGAGAGATTTAGGAGAGGAAGATACAATTCCTCAAATCCTCAGAAATCACTCCTTCAAGGTTAAGGGGGTCTCCAACTGGGAGTTGCAACTGGGGTGTTGTGAATAACTTGGCAGGGAAGGGAGGGGAATTGCAATCTTTTTTTTTAAAAAAAAGTTGTCTCTAGCATGATTGTCAACCTCAAACTTATAAAATGGTTTTGTATTGCCTTCTTGTTTTAGCAAAGGCATAAGCAGTGGTGGGTTGCCCCCGGTTCGTGCGAATAGGTAGCGGTGATGCTGTGACGTCACCGAACCGGTTCGCAGCGTCCCGGACCCAGGCCCGCCCGCGTGTCCAAACTTACCTTTTTTTCCCAAAATCGTCGAAATTAGCGTTCTGCGCATGCGCAGAGCGCTTTTTTGGGTGATTTTTCAGGGGAAAAAGTTTCTGTGCATGCACGGTAGCGCGGTTTACGCACGCGCGTGAAGCAAGCGCGCGCAAATTTCGTGCGCGCGCATGCACGCGCGCACATGAAGAGAACCAGTAGCAAAGGTGGGTAGAACCCACCCCTGGGTATAAGCATGTTGTGAATTGCCAACCACAGCTTTCTCTCCATTATCTGTGTTACAGAACATTGTTTTGAAATGATTTTTATGTCTATTTTATAAAATGTTTAAATATATCTCCTGAAATCTTGACTTACGTCAAAGATCTTGATGACAGAGGTTTAATTAAAGCTTACTTAATGCATTTTGTACATTGGGTTTTTAACACAATTAAATTGAAGTAAAGTCTCATTTCTGCAAAATATATGATAACCCGACTTACTGAATACCTGAAAAATATTTATCAGATACTGATATCTGACTTCAATTTCCTTTGGAAATATTTCTGAGTTTTTTGGTATCTTGACAGCGGGACATTTAGTAATAAATTAGTAGTCTTTTGAATGCTTGTAGACGTATACATTTTAGTCAAGTTCATCAATGCATGTATGATAAGCTGATAGCTAGTAAACTCAGTAATACCACAGAGAAGGAATTTTTTGATGTTTCTTCCGACAATTCTTTGGTAATAAAAATCTCAACGCAAGCTCTTCCTCAACTGTGAATCAATGAACAAAAGGAACTGAGAAGTCTATGTCCATATGGATTCCATTTCCACCATTTTATCACTGCAAACCAGATTTTACTACATTTAGAGCAAGTATTGAAACATAGTAAATGCGGAATGAAAAACAAGAGCATTCCTCTCAGAAACAAAAGCCAGGTTTCAGGAGTTATGCAAAAATAAGCTCAGTCTTTCTATTTAAGAAAGTTGCTTTTAGTTTTGGTTGGAAGTTTTATTTTATTAAATCATACAGTTTTATTTTACTTAATATATGACATTTGTGTGGAATATAAAATATTCCACCTCGATGCAGTAAAATGGTTAATTTTAAATTCACTGTGATATAATTTCAGAACTCTTGTGGTAGATGGAGGATGAAACTCCATGCTTGTCACATGACAATCTTAGAGTAAATGCCTGGTTCTGCCTATGTGAAGCTAGTCATTTACCATGAGCAATGAAAATTCTCTTTATATTCCCTCAACTTCTGTAGCAGGAATCAAAGAGTGGAGATCAAGATGGTTGTTCTACACAGGAAAAACAGAGCGAATGATTCCAAATGAATAGCAAAGAAACCAGAGGATTTGTTGATGGAAAGTTTAATAAATGTGGGTAATAGAGAATAGAGCAATGTTAAGACTCACAAATGCTAACAGAAAGGCAATGAATACCTGTGGTCTGTTTGTTTTAAGGATCTTTACAGCCCTCTCTAGGTGGTTTACATAGTCAGTATATTGCCCTCAACAATCTGGGTCCTCATTTTACCAATCTCAGAAGGATGAAAGGCAGAGTCAACTTTGGGCTGGTCAGGGTTGAACTGCTGGCAGTTAGCAAAATTAGCCTGCAATACTGCATTCTAACCACTGCACCACCATCGCTCTTATGCTTGATGAAAAAGCAAAAATGTCTGTGTATAAAATTCATCCCACTTGGTTATATCAAATGAAGGTTGCCAGGAGAAATGGAAAAGTGAGCTGACTCCATTTAGAATAGGACACTTAAGTATAAGTGATGAACAAGACTAGATCCAGACTCCAGTGGATCCAGTACTGAGTGAAAGTGAACTGAACCAAAAAGGGAACACTCAGTACAAAAGAGAAATGTTGAGGTAGTTTGGTCACACAGGCAAATGAATAAGGACTTAGTCAAACACAAACATAAGGATGGTTGAAAGGAATGAGCAGGAGAAGACCATGATTGGATAGAGTTAATGAGATCCTGAAAAAAGAAAGAGGTGACAATTTTGAAGAACCAAAAAACAATATATGAAAGGATGTATGAATAGATAGTTTGCAACGATAGAAAGCTATGGAATGATTTTAAAAATGGTATTTCTGTAAATAGTATTTAATTATGTGTATTTTGCCTTAATTTCTTTGGCTTACTACTACTTACTCCTTTACTGCACTTTGCCCAACATTGGAAAGGGAATAACTTAGTTAATACAGTATGTGTATCCTTTTCGGTAGTGGTGATATTAACCGGGTACATTTTAATATCTTCTATTTGGCATTGCTTTCATTTCCCTACTTTTAACTGCATTTCCAAAACTAGAAAGTTAATGGTTTTCAAGGCAGCTGTCATTGCACAACCTCAATTCTGGATATGTTTTTCACTGACTTTTGTTTATGTATGACTTTTATCAGCAAGGTTTTTAAACTGACAACACTCATCCTAAGTGCTGCCATCATACATTGCTATCCTAGGCTTTTGTCTCTCTGCACTCACCTCTCTCCCCATGACACATGAACATTTTTCTAGGAATGTAAATGGGGAAGATAGGGTAACCCTGATGATCTAAAAATCTGTAGTCTCAGGAACTATTAAGATAAGAATTTGGACTGCAACTTTACACAGTCCCTCAAAAGTCAATTCCATTGAAAGTGAGTTTTCTGCATAGGGAGGCCCAGAATTCTTCGCCCTGATCCTTGCTCCAAAAATAAGGCATTAAAAGGGTGACAACTTCTAATTCACAGTGTTTCAAACTTAACAGAACAATATGACCCATTTCCAAAGTAGCATGAATGTTATTTTGGGATGTTGTAACTAAAATGTCACGGGACAAGCTAAAAATGTCCCACTTCAAAGAACTTGAAAAGAAATAACTTTTGCTGAAGCTTGACTAAAACATTGTGGTGGTTCTGGGGTGAAATAAATATATAAGATTTGGGGCTGAATCAATATCAGAAAGGCTTGTATGTATATTCTGTATTTACCTATGATGGGCAATTTTTCATATTTACCCCCCTCTCTACCCTAAGATAGTGTGTATTTTATATATTTCTACTAGCTGGATGCCTGTGCTTCACAACAAAACTATGTGCTCGGGCTTGATAAATTAACACTTAGTTTGAAAATTAATGAGTAGTTACAATTGGCCCCTCCTCTCCCTCAGGCTTGCCCCACAGAAGCCTCTCCTCTCTATCCCCTTCTCTCCCTCAGGCTTGCCCCATAGATCCTCTCTTCTCCCCTTCTCTTCCTGAGGCTGGCCCCACACAAGCCTCTCCTGTCCTCTCCTCTTCTCTCTCTCAGGTTGGTCCCATAGATCCTCTCCTATCCCCTTCTCTCCCTCAGGATGGCCCCATAGATCCTCTCCTTCTCTCCCTCAGGCTTGCCCCATAGATCTTCTCCTATCCTCCTTTCCCTCAGGCTTTCTAGCCCCTTCTCTCCATGAGGCTTGCCCCACAGAAACCTGTCCTATGCTATCCCATTCTCTCCAGAATTATTTTCAAGTTGGGAGGGGGAGTAGAACGTCTAACTAATGAGCATCAGAGTTAGGAAATACTAATGCTCTTATGGTCATTTCGAAATGAGCACCTAGTGAGCCTTCTTAGTGAGCACCTAGAAGCCAAGAGAAACATACATGGCAAATTTCAAGTTTGTAGGCTTTACAGTTCTAGAGATTTTGTGATTAATGTGTGAGTGGTTTTTGCTTTTATATATATAGATAAGTGCTAAGCAAGCACTGTTTACACCCCCTTTTCATAATATCAGAAAAATTACGCCTAGTAGGCCCTAAAATAGTTCTATGAATTATCGGATACTGTGAAGAAATGCTTAAGTAAGAAATGTTTCATTTAGAGAAATCTCAAAATGGTTGCAGAGAACTCAACAGGAATTCTTGTCTTGGAGAGAGTTTATCATTAATAATAATGCAACATACCTTCCCCATTCTTTTGCCGTTTTATACCGTCAGTTAGTTTGCTCTTAAGTCCTTTGCTATGTCATTCCTTTCAAGTCAATTTAGCTGATTGTTTTAAATAATTACAGTAACTAGATTTTGGCAGCAGATGAAATTACTCAATAAAGATTGTGGACTTGGAATGAGTGGTAATGCTTTAGGCTCAGGAATCATAGATATTTGTCTAACTTTTGCTTCTGGAAAAGAAAATTGAGCAAGTTAAGTTTTTTTCCTCCACTTTTACAAATTAAAAAAAAGGTAATTTGAGAAATGGTTTAATTGGAAGCTATAATATTCAGTTCAGCAAGAAGCAACATAGATATTTAGTTTTGTGGAAAAGTATTCAAAATCTGTCAGATTTTCCAAATTCTTTCCTTTCTGATTGATAATATGATTACGTGGCTCCTATAGATAGATTAAAAGCAGTCTGCATTAATAAATAATACATATATTTGAGGTTGGTTTCATCTATTTCATGAACAAAATCATGACGCATGAGATGTGTCAGTGTGAAAAAATAATCACACTCTTAGATTCAGTAATGGTGACTTTTAGTTGGAATTATTACAACCATAAACTTCCTGTCTTATTTTTTATTTTATATTTCTCTTATTTTGTAGGAATTCTGAACCATTCCTCCATGGAGAACTGCTATAAGTTACAATTTAGTAATGTTCGGGTGTTTATCTGGGATGAATTGCTTGTTTTTGGTTCTCAATCAGATTTGGGGGAGTTTCTCCCCATTCATTCTAGTCTTTCTAGAATTGTTATCTTGTTGAATGACCTATTTGCACTTCAGTTCAGTTGCCAATCAGAAGACTAATATAATCCCGACACAAAATATTCCCTAGTCGTGGCACTGCCACCTCCATGCTTAACAATATGATGTTCTTACTTGTGGAAGGCATGGCTTGATTTGGGCAAGGATTCTATCTAATGCAGAGAAGACACAATGGTTAAAGACACTGAGCTTGTCAGCTGGAAAGCTGACAGCCCAAGTTTGAGACCCAAGCACTGAGAGATGGGGTGAGCTCCCATTCCTTGCCCTAGTTCCTACCCACCTAGCAATTCGAAAGTGTGCAAATGCAAGTAGATAAATAGGTACCATTTTGGTGGGAAGGTAACAGTGGTCCATGCCTTTTGGCATATAGCCATGCTGGGCACATGACCATGGAAAATGTATTTGGATAATGCAAGCTCCCTTGGCCAAAAACCGGAGATGAGCACTGTGCCCTACAGTCAGACATGACTGAACAGGGAAACCATTACCTTTTACTATCTAATGCAAGAAGTTCCATGTCTACTGATCTACTTAGAACATTCTTCAGAAGCCTGGAAGGTCATTCTGCAACCTGTTGGCAAATTTAAGATGAACACTGATGTTGTTAAAGAGGCATAACTTCATGCTATTTGCTCATGAGTCCCATTTTTATCCATTGTTTCTGGGTTCTTTGTAATTTCCTAGATGATATATTGTGCTGCATAAATTACTTGTTCATGCACACTGGCACTTCATACATTAAGTTAGTTTATTTATGAAATAAATGACAAGCAAACCCTGGGCATCATTTGTTTGCTCAGATTTGCATTATATATCATTAAGGTCCACACGAATAGTTTTACAGAACTACACAAGCCAAGAAAACGCAGGATCCTAATATATTTATTATGTTCAGAGGAAATGACTATGTTTATTTTTGAAATGTTTAATCAAGAGTGCCTCAAGGAAAAGAAACACGATGAGCTGGTATCAGCAGAGAGCTTGGTTGTAGGAAAAGGCACTGGCAAAATCTAAGTTCCCTGGGGCAAGAGAGCTGTTTTTATGCAGATGTCCATCATCTGCTCCCACTCACTTATGAGTCAGCATTCCTCTGCTGCACCTGGTTTGCTACAGCTGACTTAATGTGGTTGAACTACCATGGCAACCAACAGATTCAAGGATGCCTCATCTGATTGGGGCAGGAACGTCTTCCTATCAGCCACAGGGACTCCTGTTCTAAAGGACGTAAGTTCACAAACCTCACTTTCTAACCACTTTTGAAAAACTATGTCTAACCTATTAGACACCTTCAGAATGACAACTTTGAAAATGATAGGTGATCCTGAACATTCTCCAATCCAGTATAAAAGAAGAATGTAATCATAAATTTTAATATTTAAAGAATCTGAAATAAACAGCAAAAAGCTAAATAAGATGTTGATTCTAGAATGTTATAGAATGTTATAGAATGTTATAAAATGTTATAGAATGTTTAGAATAGAATAGAATAGAATAGAATAGAATAGAATAGAATAGAATAGAATTCTTTATTGGCCAAGTGTGATT
>JANHFM010007675.1:23727-36963 GCA_032468115.1 Grayia smithii | reverse complement strand
ACTTAATGATAGTCATAGGGAACAAATAAGCAATTGAATCATATTAGGAAACAGTCAGTAAAAATCTTAAGGCTACCTTAAGTAACCTTAAGGCTACTATTTTTCCCACAGTAACAATAACCATGAGGTGGGTTGGGCTGAGAAAATGAAATTGTCCCCAGGTCACCCAGTCATTTTTTCCTGCCTAACCATCTTCCTAGACTAGCACCATTATTATTGCATCAAACTGGCTTTTGTGTTTGCCATCAAAACCATTTTATGATGTCAGCTTGAATTATCCCTGCTAAAAAATTGATAGAGAGAGAGAATGGAGAAGCCACTGAAATTGTAGAGGATGTTCATTCAAGTTTCATTGAGTTAAATGGCTATGTACTTGCTCTCATGGCTGGGGTTGCATATCTGCATCTCCATCATCTTCACCTAATCACAGGCAGCAGCACCTCAGTCTCCATGGAGATAGTGAACAGTCTTAGTCAAGAGCACATAATAAATGAATTGTGGCATTTTTTAGATCGTTGGTATAGCATTGTGCTGCAAATGTTCAAAACCAATCCAACTTGCTCTTTCTTAGTTCTTCAATGCTTTTTCATTTCCATTCCATAATTATTTAAGTGATGGTTCACAGGGGCATTAAGTCAACAATCTTTAAATCATTGAAGAATGAAAAAATGTTTTACCTTCCTTTTGATTGTATACAACTGTTGCAGGATAAAGAAGACACAGAAAAATTGAGAGTAGAAGAGATGACCGAACACTTCAAATTCATTTGTCTGAAGAATAACCCGGATCTCCAAGAAAATCCCCCTAGAATCAAACAACATCAACACCTACTTTTTAAGGAGAAAAAGTGAAAATACTTTATGGATGAATTATTAAGAAATCATATTTTGGGATTTCCATTTTCCCCCAGAAATGTATTACTTATAGTTCTTATAAAGTTTTCATTTCGAATTTATTTAATAGTATCCTTTCTGGATTTTTTTTTAGTGAAAAAAGGTAACTATTGTTTATCTTGTGTTTTAAGATTTGTCATATAACAAATAACAGAATTAGAGATTTGGAAGGGACCTTGGAGGTCTTTTAGTCCAACCCCCTGCTCAAGTAGAAAATCCTATACCATTCCAGACAAGTGGGTGTCCAATTTCTTCTTGAAATTGAAAAATAATGGCAACCCAAAACTTCTGGAGGCAAGCCAATCCTAGATCCCTCTCCCAGTTACTGCTGTTGAGCAGGTACCACCTATTCTGTACCTGTAGATTTGTTTTTTCTTGCCTGAATGTAAAACCTTACTTTTTTCACTCTGAACTGTATTTTGTTGAATAGGGTGCAGTGTTCAGTTCTGTGAAGATCCTTCTGTATCTTCAGTCTGGGTGGATTACTCCCCCAACTTGGTGTTGTCTGCAAAATTGTTGAGTTCCCCTTCTATCTCCTGTTTTAAATAATTTATGAAGATATTTGGGCCTAAGACCAAACCTTGAAGTTCCCTACTGCATGCTTCCCGCCATGTAGATGTAGTTCCATTGAGGGTTATACATTGTGTGGTTGGTCAGCTGGTTGTGAATCCATCTGGTGGTGATGCTATCTATCCCATATATTTCTAACTTACCAAAAGGTAGGCCATGGTCTACTTTGTCAAATGCCTTACTTCCCATAGTATTTCCTTGATCCATTAATTTTATTTCTTTGTCAAAGAATGGGGTAAGATTTATTTGGCATCATCCATTTTTGAAACCCCATGTTAGCTTCTAGTAATAGCTTTTACTGGTGCCTGCATTATGTTGAATTCCAATATGACATAGTCACTCTCCCCCAAAGTTCCTACAGCTTCAAACCCCTCTATCATTTCATCACTGTTAGAAAGAATTCAATCCAATGTAGCTAGCCCTCTGCTTCCTCTACCTTTTGGATGACAAAATTGTCTGCTAGGTTTGTCAGGAACCTGTTTCACCTCCCACTTGACAGAGAGTTTGTCTCCCCATTGACGTCAGGTAGGTTAAGAACACAATCACTATTGTAGTGTACTTACTGCATACCTTAGTTAACTGATTAGCAGAAATTTCATCTATTTCTCTGTTTGGTTGGGTGGTCTGTAGTATGCACTCATGGCATTGTCAGTCCTTTTTCCTTTGATATTAACTAAAATGCATTCAGGATTTTCATTCTTGGTTTTTTGCATTTCTGTAGAAAAGCAGTTATTTCTTTCATATAATGCAGTTCCACCTCTTCTTTTGTTAAGTTCATTTCTTTTAAACAATATAAATTCTTCTAGCAATACATCCCAATCATGGGTTTCATCCCACCTAGTTTCAGTAAATGCAACAATGTCATATCTGCCCTCATGTACTAGGATTTCAAGCTTGCCATGCTTGTTCCTCATATTTTGAATATTAGTGTATAGCCATCTGAGTCCTTTTTGAGTTTTTTATTTTTTATAAAAATGTCAAAACAATGTGTGAACAGTGTGGCACCTGGCTGCCATACATTCCAGTACAAGCAAAACTGATCAGATTAAATATTATTATTATATTCAATCAACTTATGAAATTCCCATAACAATGCACATCTATATTAGGTTACAGTTTATCATTATTCAATTATTCCACCTATTTCTCATTATTACTTTCATTTTATCAAATAAAAATGTAATATATTAATATTCCCTTTATTTCTATCTCTTACGCTAGCTTTTAATCATATCACCCTATATTAAAAAGCTTTTCCTTTCTTTCCTATCTAACTTCTACTCATGTCACCTGCCTACAAAAGAGAAAGAGAGAAAAAGAATAGAGAGGGAGGGATAGGAAAAGACAATTCAAAAACAGCAACCGAGAACAGAAATCATCCATCCATCATCTCTTGCCTACTTTATATTTTAATTGCTATACTTTGAGTAAAGAGGGGTAGAAGGAAAAGCAAGTCAAAGCAACAATAAAGAAAAATAAGAAATCATCTACCCATCATCTCTTGCCCACTTTGATACTTCAATTGCTATGCTTTTTTTTTACTTGTCTCCCCCATACTTCTCTTAAGTCTCCATCTATATCTATTTCTTGGATGTCTCATCTAAGTGTTCCTCCCACCTCTACCCTCTTCCACTGTCTATTTTCTAAGATTATTACTGAGGCCCCTGCCTCCATTTCAAACATATCTTCCCACTGGGAAGTTTTTCCCCAGGTTTAATTCATCCATCATTATTTTTTTCATTAATCTCCTCCTTGTCTTCTTCCTTCTTTATTTCTTCTTTTGGTTCCTCCCTTTCCTGGGCGTCTTGGTCTGTAGTCATCATCCCTTGTATAGTGTTTTCTATTTTTTCCATAATATCCTTAAATTCTTTGTCCGTAATTTTTTATAATTTGAAAAAGTAGATCCATCCCTTGGACAATTCCACTCATTTCTTCTTCTTCAGTATCTTATTTTATTTTTTTAAAAGGTTAATTTTTATCCAGCAGTCTAAGAATGATTTATTTAGTCTTTAAACTAACCTTCAAGGAGTACACTAGTCACAATTCTTTATATCTCATAAATTAACACTCAGTTCCATTCAAATAATCCCCAGAGGTTATCAAAAAATCTTTTATATCCTCTTTGCAAATTCAATCCTCAAGTGTCTCTTTACTTAAATCACTTCCATATAGTTTCCTCTTTTGTCAGCAGGTGGCACTCTCCGTTTAAATTTCAGTTTGCTAGTTTACTAATCCATTGTCGTTTGGGTTATACAGCAAATATCGAAGCAGAGTAAGTTTTTTTTTTAATATTTAGATAAATCCAATGTTTAAAAATACCTTCCCAGTAGCGTTTCTTCCCAATTTAGGAGTCTGTTTGTTTCATAATCTGTTGTTTGTTCTCCTACCACTTTCATTTCTGGTTAAGTATTTTTTTTTTCAAAATGTCCCAAAATGCTTAGGCACTGCTTTAACACTCAGTTCTGGGCAAATAATTCTGGTTATTTCTTGAGGTTCAATTTAAGATAAAAGAAAAATTTTCTCCCCCAGTTCCACCATGGCTCACCTTCTTCTCTCGAGCACTAGTCTTAGCTGTTATTCTTCGATTTGTCCCAGCTTTGTAGTGGCCATCTTTAGGCCGCTTTTTCTTGCCATGGCTGAGACGAAAGAAAACCCCCGCTGGACAGGAGAGCTGAACTCTTCCTGACCTCACAGGGTGCTTCTCTTTGCTTCACCACCCCTTCAGGGTGGCTTAGGCTCCCTCCGGATCCCATTAACAGGAAGAATTCAGCACAGGGAACGTGAAGACCTGTTCCTCTGTGTCGGTATCGCCATGATGTCAAACCAGAAGTCTCCCATCTGAGTCCTTTTTGACTGACCTTATGTTTGCTTCCTATGTCTCCTGTTTTGTATCTGAGTTCCCCTTCTTACTCACCATTTGGTTTATTTCCTTGAGGTTCATGCTTGAGATTAGGTCTTAAAAATTGGTCTCTCTCCCTCTCTAGTTTTAGTTTAAAGTCCTTCAGATAAGATGATCCAGTTCCAAAAATTTTCTTCCTGGTTCTTGTGAAGTGTAGCCCATTCCCTGCTAGAAGCCCTTCATGTAGTATTGTATAGGAATTCAAAGTTCTCTTGACAGCACCATCTTTTACTTCAAAAATTCTCCATTCTCTCACAGGATGTTTACTTCCATTGGAAATACAGAATAAAATACCACTTGTGCTCCCATTTCTTTGGCTTTCATTTCTAGTTGCTCATAGTTTCTTGATATTTTTTCAGGCTCTTTGTTATATCATTCATCTCCACATGAAAAAAGAGAAGGGGATAATGATGTGTTACAGGAGAACCATATACTTAACTCAGACAGGGAGTTGGACTCAGTGTCTTTAATGGCCCTTTCCAAATCTTTGTGATCCAGACCTGTTGAAGAATTGGACTAACAGTAAATGTTTGTACAAGCAGTATGGAAATGATGAAATTCTTACAAAGCTAAATGGAGTGGCTTTGCTAGTTTTGTCCAGAATCAATTATTTTTGCTTCCTGTTGTTCCTTTGTATACTATTTTTGAACTTTTAATTACTCTGTTTCAGGGGTTAATGTTCATAACATTCAGATTCAGCAGTTTCTTTAGGTTAAATTATGTTCCAAGACATTTTTTACCCTATCCTATATATTTATCTTCCAATTTACATCTTTTTAAAATCTATTTTCCAGAGATATAGTTTTCCATATTACTTTTTATTGTCATATTGGTAATATGTGACTAGTTTTGGGGAAACCTCTAGCAACTTTCAGGTGTAAATTAGGTGGTAGGCAGAGCCTCTTCAATTATGATCTAACTAAAGTGTTATTTCTTTATAAACAATCTTTAATCATATTCCAAAATAATCCTCAGATGCTAACCTAAGTGTTCCTGATGCCCATGTTTTTTTAGGCAGGGTAGCTGCAGGAATATTCTTGCAAACACAAAAAGCTCCTCTAGAGCATTACACAATTCACACAAATGGAGATTATCTAGTTGAGTAATGCAGCTAAATCCCAGAATAGCTCAAGACTATTGGTAATTGCAGATGTCTTTCCTTTGCAAATAAAACCAGGACAACCAATGTCACATAATAATGAACGAATTTTTTTTCTCTTCATTTAAGTCTCTGCATTTAATTTGCATATCTCCTATGTTGTGATGAAAGTTGCAGGCAAAGGAAATTGGCTGGGGACATAATGTTTGATTACCATTCAAGTGATCTCTGTGCATAAAAGAAATGTGTTACAGGAAATATAGAATAGAAATTATTTTAAAAACTGAACGAAGGTATGATTAAAAACAAAGATTTGTTATTGGGAGGTTACTATTTTAACTTTTCTTTAAACTAGAGTTGCCTTTTTTCTGAATTGTTTTTGTATTAGAATAGTAAGCAATGTTTTTTCCCCTTGACTGAATCACCAAGAGCGATTTGTTTTTCATTTTCCATCCACTCTCTAAACTGGAACAGAGGAGCGTGAAACTCAAGAGCAACTTTCAAGTGTCCTCAACTGGGTTGGAGTAATGTCCTGCAGCTCCTGATCCACCCTCCAGAGATGCTCCAAATTTTTTGTCAATCTCCTCACTCAACCACCAGATATGTGACTCTCTGGGGGAGAAGAACTGAGGGAAATAGCATCACATACTCCAAAGGCAGCTTGCCTCTTACACAGTACCCTCACAAAGTGTTGTGAAAACTATTCTAAAACTATAATACTATGGATTGTGAATGCAATGCATACTAACCACAATTGGTTGGCTATGGCTTTTCTAGCCTGAGACCTCTAGATGCATTGAATTGCATTAACCACATTGGTTGCAAGAAGTATAGCATAATTTCTCCAGTCTGTAAAAAATGCTCTAAGATTCTGCTGCTATGTTTAAAACATAATGTTTGTTAATTGACAGTAAATAAATACAGTGAGTTACTGGGAAATTAACAAAAGCATTGAATTGCAGAGGAAAAAAAACTTGTTTTGATCTAATTTTCCTTCATAATCTTGATTTGAATACCAAAAGTACTATTACACAAAAGTAAAAGTTAAGAGCACAATTCATCTTAGATTAAACACTATATTAAGTCCCAGTAAAATGCTTTAACTAGGATAATTTAATCTTGTTTAAATATTATTCATTTAAATCACTGGAAGTAATTTTTTTAGCTAAATTGTTTCCTAAACTTCTCAATATAAATGGTGGAAATTATGATTGATCAAACATGAATAAAGATTGATTATATCAGATTAGGACTTGGTGCCTATTAGTCTTTAATTCACATTAAGAATTAAATGTTCTATGGTGCCAAAGACATCTCAGTGCTACTTTCCCTAGCATATATAAAATCTGTTTTATACATGCAACATCAGAGTTTATATATTTATATTCAGCTAAAGAACTACTGAGAACTACTTTTTGTCTGACAGCAAAAAATAGCTGGTGAAACAGTAGTAATTCAGCAGATGCTGCAAGAAAAAGAAAAGAAAAAAGAGGCAATCTACCTTACGAAATCAGATTTATAAATAATAGAATTGCTGGGTCTAATTTATCAACTTTATCAATTGAGCGGCTCGGAGCTTTTTGAGCACAGGTCTGACTAATTTTGCATTCTCTGCCATGGTTTCAGTATAGATTAAAATGTCATCTAGTTAGACCAAAACCCCTTTGTACAGGTGTTCGTACAGCATCAGAATTGGAAACACCCCAAGAGGCAATTAAAAGTCATTTTCCACTCATCACTTTCCTTAATTCTAACTTGGTACTATGCTTCCCTCAAATCCATCTTGATAAAAATCCTCCCCTTGGCCAAATGGGCTAGCATGCCCTTCATCGGGGCAGTGGGTAGATATTTTCAATGAAAACAGCATTTAGCCTGTGACAGCATAGATGGACCATCCCTCTTTTCCCTGAAGAGCACTGGAGCAGCCACTCTCAGTCTGGCAGGTTGTATGAAGCCATACTTGATTTTTGTCTATGAACTTTTGCAGTTCCTCTAATTCTCTAGGGGTCATTGAGTACAATTTGAGTTTGGGCAACTTAGCCTCCAGTATGATCTTTATGGAATGAGGATGGTTATGGGGATCACTGGGCAACTTACCAAGGGGTTGTCAGTATCGCTCTCCATCAGACCTTCAGCTGAAATGGTTGGAGTTCTCTTGCCACCCTTAGGGGATGGGGTGAACCCAACAACTTCCACTCCCTCCAGGGCCATCTCTTGAGTTCTTTGAGCCAGCTTCATTAGTTTCTTGGTGGGCCCTGAGGGTGTCTCCTGGGCTGGGTGTGTAGCTTGGCATTTGGCACCTCAGTATCTCTCTTTGCCACACTTGAAACAGCCAGCAGAGCATCAGTGCCAGCTCTGCTCATGAGCCTGTGGCTTCAGGGCTTCTTTCTTTTCCAGGAGGGATCTCTGCCACCCATGGCTGGGATGGCCTCGTCAACAAATAAAGTCAATCCAGTTTGACCTCTTTGGCCAAAATATACAGTCATTGGGGGGGGGGGGGCTGGAGATACAAGTGTTATAGACATCATCATTCAGCCCATCCTGGAAACACTCGATCAGCATATCTTGCGCCCAAATGGTCAGTCAGCCAGCCAGATTGGGGAATTCTTGGTTGTAGTCGGCCACGGGTCAGCGGCCTTGGTTTACAGTCTTGATCCTGGCTTTGACTTTGTGGTTGGCCAAGGGATATTCAAAATGCTTTCAGAGTGCCCCCATGAAATGTTGCTCTGGGGCATCATCATTGTGCAAGGTGAAAATCCACTCAGCTGCGGACACTTCCAGTGCCATGGCTATACACCACCCCTTCTCCTCTTTGGTGGCTATTTCTGGACCATACTCCTGCATATAGGTTCAGAAAACCCTAAGGGCTTAGTGTCTCTGCTGTACTTCACCCTGAGGGCTGGTGGTTGGGGTCAGCAGCCTCTCTTTCTTGGTGGTGCAGCCCAAGCTGCTGCTGCTGGCTTGCATTGGTTAGGTGGCCAGCTGTGCCATCTGAGCCAGGGCTTCACATGCCTTGAGGTGCCAAAGCCCTCCCCCCCCCCGATACTCAGTCACACACTCCAGCATCTTTTCTTCCCAATCTGCCTTGCCCTGGATTGTCTCTTCCTCAATCTCCATGAGCGGCTTTCTCTGATGACTCCCTTGGCTCTCTCAGGTGAATGTCACCCCAGATGACTTTTCTTCCCAGTCTTCTTTCTTTCCAACCCCCAGCGACCATCTGGGTCTTGGCTGGTTGCCACAAGCTTCCACGTTGCCCAGCCACTCTTGGAGGTAAACACCACCTTGGGGTCTCAAGGATACTGCTTCCATCCAGGCTTCAACCTCCTCCTGTTCACTTTCATGAGCTGACATACTTTGCACAGCCCCCACAGTACAGTGTCTCTCCGGGTTGGCTGTAATTGCAGTTCTAGCCTAATGTTAGGCCTGCCTCAGTCAGGTCCCTTAGGAAAGAAAGACCTTCGGCTCCATTTGGATGAAGTGATAAGTACTTTTACTAAAGGCTGCTGGCTTCAGTAAAGTCAGGCTAGAACTAAATTTTCCTTGTGAAAAGTTACAAAATTTTTCCCTCATCCCAGCCCTCCCCCTATGACCAATTTGTCTTCAGCCAATGTAGAGCCACATAGGTGTTTTGAGAGTGCTGACATGTTTGGGGTAGTCCACATTCCAATTTCAGGGTGTGTGGCCTTGAGCACTGGCACAAACTGGTTCCATGCTTCCCTAGTCTTTGTCAAACTGTCACCCCCCCTCCCTATTTCCCATCATATCCCCATACATGTTTATTTTCCATTTGCTCTCCCCCTGTCTCTGTCCCCTCCCTCCTGGCCTTTGATGGGAGGATGGCAGTGAGGTGCCAAGCCGAAGATGACAAACTTGACAGAAGATATCCAGAAAATATTTCTCTGTGAAGAACATATCATCATTCAAAACTTTTTTAAAAAGGAGAACAGAGAGACAATACTGCAGGAAAAGAACACACAAAGCATGGAAAATGTTCCTAAGCCATTAATATCAGGTTTCTATCTGTAGACTCACTTGTAGATAGTAATTTTCCTATATTAAATAGGCACTAAGTTCTCTGAGTTGGGGCAACTAGCTTGAATTTTTGGCTTCAGAACTGCTGTAAGAGAATAGCTTGACTTTTTGCAATCAAAGCCCAAGTTTTTTTAGGAGAAAAGGCACTCAGCATTCAACAAAAAATTATCATGTATTATTCCTTATTGTAAAACCATGACTTGGTGATACTCTCTTAGACAAAAACTGGTACCAAATTTTACCTTCTAATAAAGTTCTTTGGAAGCTCTGCTTAGACCTGAGAACTGCCTAGTTAATTCTCACTAAGCTTCCAAAAATTTAGACATTCCCCCAGAATGACACTCCAGAATGACCATCACATGAAGTCATGCTAGCCATTGCAATCTGAAAACAGTCAATGCTGTCAGTGTTTGGATATCTTTGTCACACCTCTGAGAGCAAAGTAATGGTCATCTTGAAATATAGAGGCTCCAATCATTCTGTAATAGCCTTGGTTATCTACCCAAAAGGTTCTGTAATTTCCTCCTTAAATCTGTAACCTTTAGCAGCAATGTGTTGTCCAAAACTGGAAGTATTTACTTTGCCAATTTGGTTTATGCAACCATCATTCTTCCTCTGAAGAAAAATTTAACTAAAAATCATCAATGTTTCCCAAGTCCAGAGCAGCAATTCCACCTTGATGCATGACTCCCTGCTCTATTAAGCTTCATGTCTTTCACAACTTTCCATTTGCATTTTTGCCACTCAGATTTTACAATCTCAGGATCCCTCTCCATCTGTCCTGACACAACTTTATATCTATTTATATCAATATTTTTTCAAAAGAGAAATTTATATGGAACCCTCCGAAGTCAACTCCCATTTCATGCTGTCATCTCTTTAGCCAATTCATTATGGTCACTGGATTTTCAAACACCAACCTCCTCCAGACATTAATTTTTTCTTTGCAATAACATTTCCATTTTATATTACACATTGTTCTCCCTTTCCAATATGACTGACATCAGTAACAGGATATCATTGCAATTATTTCTCAGTAAACCAAAGCATTTCAAATTGCTGTATTAACAACTAGACTCTGAATCTTTTGTAACTTCTTGCTCACAAATCTCTGACACACACACATTATATACATAAATGCATCCAGGGCACTTTGTCAAATATGCAGCACTTGCACAGAGTAGTTATCACTGTCCTTACCAACATGATTCCAGGGCACCTTAGCTTTTCCTTGTTAGGTGCCAAGACTGAACTAATTATTAAAATGCTTGGTATTCTAGATGCTCCTGACCTAAGCTACAAGTGATGTTAATTACTGATTTTCCCTACCTAAGAAAATTCAATATGTGTTTGCTATTCCCCCCAAAAATTGCTTTAACATTTGAATTCTACATGCTTTCTGTATTCTGTGTTAACTGCAGATTACTCCACTATGCAAAATCTCACTATTTTGATTAAGTTGCTTTGCCAATCCAGAATTGGCTAGGATAATGTGGATTTGCAAATTAGGTTATGTATAATTCATGTGTATGAGATTTGGCCCAGATCCTCTCCTCAAATATTATATTATTTATTCCCCACCACCCTTCCTCAAGTCAGCCTTAACAAGTCTATTGGCAACCTTCCTTGGCAAGGTTTTTCAGAAGTATTTTGCCATTATGTGCTCCTTAGAGCTGAGAGGGAATGAGTGGCCCAAGAGCATCCAGCTGAGTTTTACACCTAAATCAGACTAGAACTCAGTCCACCCATGCCTATGACAATACCTCAGCTACTAATTTGTTCTATCTAATTGAATCCTTTATCTGGTATAAAAATCCTGAAAGCAACTGTGGATTTGTTTTGCAAGTCTGTTGTAGGACCACTCTCACATTAAACCAAATTCTAACAAAAAACAGAAAACCTATAAATCAAAAGCATTACAACATTTACACATGTTTAGAATTAAAAGTTATATACATCCCCACAACTTACTGTATTTTTTGGAGTTTACAGTAAGGCACACTTTTTCCCCCCTAAAAGAGGGTGAAAATTTGGGTATGTCTTATACACTGAATGTAGCCCTGCCCAACTGTCAGCCCCCATCCTTTGGCCTCTGCCTCCCAGCAATTTACCTCCTTGCAGAAAACAGCAAATAGCCCGTTTCAGCTTCAGCACAGTCTGATTAGCACAAGCAGTTGATTTTCAGTTGGATCAGCCTCCTGACTCTCAGCTGTTTCAGGCTGCAGGGATTGCCATTGCCTATTGCCTCAGGGGCCTCCACTGTTTGCTGCAAGGAGGCAAATTGCTGGGAGGCAGATTTTTTTTCTTGTGCTAATCAGGCTGTGCTGAAAATGGAAATGAAACTAAAACAGGCTGTTTGCTGCAAGGAGGAAAATTGCTGGGAGGCAGAGGCAGAATTTTTTTTCTTGTTTTCCTCCCAAAAAAAGTAGGTACGTCTTATAGTCCGGAGCATCTTATACTCCCAAAAATACGGTAAGTCTTTCTGCAGAGATCACTGCTCCTGCTACCCATGGATATCAGAACTCCATATTTCTTAGTGCAGCAAACATTGTGGACTTTAATAACCTTTGGAAAACACTTAATGCAAAATATATTTTGAACCCTGGTTCCTACACTTATGCAACAATTTGGGAGCAGGATGCATGGGGTATGCTACAGCCGTCTTCCCAACCATGCGTGGGATGATTAGTTTTCAACTTCAGCCAAAATAAACTACATGTGTCAGGCTATTTGGTTTTGAGTATTAAAGACAGAAGTAAAAAAACAAATTGGAAAACAGAAAAAAGAAACCTTCTTTCCAAAATCAGGAAGGATTTATTTGGAAATGGTTTGTATCTTGTAGCTTTGATAATGGTTTCAGTCAATAGCCAGCTGGAAATATGTTTGGAAATTTTATAATTAATGCATTGATTTGTCCAGTTTTGGTGCAGGATGTTTTCCATGTACAATCTTTTATTACCCCAAATTTAATATCCTCTGTTTAATTGTTTTTGGATGCTAAATATAGGAGGGTATAAAAGTATAGATTATGTCAACCATGTTAATTAATTGTTCCTGCCAGTGGTTTTCTTCAATAAATAGCCAAACTCCTGTCAATTTCTGTTTCTCTTGCATAGATTGTAGAGAGACAGTGTTATCTTTCCCTAAGATTAGGAAGTGCTTAGTGTTTAATTAGCCATTATAAAAGGTTTCTGCACAAAAAACAGGATTTTCACAGCTTATTCTTCTGTTAAGATGCTAATTAAGTTATTAATTGGCACAGAAAAACATCAATCTGTTAAAGTGAAGCATTAAAAACCTAGTTTTGTAAAATAATTTCACAAGAGTTTGTACTATGGAATGTTTTACCCAACACATTGCAGGATACCAATATTTGTCTTACAAAAACATAAAACAACAGTTATGAAAACATTAAAGAGAAAAGACAGTGTTATCAGAAACACAAACTGATCAAAAATATCATTCACTTTTCTTTTACCAGAAGGAAGGGATTTTGATGCAAAACAAGCTCTGATTGGTTCACAGTTCTTTGTCTACAATTGTTGGAAGATAGAGATCAACTAATTTTTAACTGTGGAACCAACAGTTATAGACTCAGATTTATAAATATATCTAATAATGCCCATTCCTTATTGCATTTTAATTGTGTCATCCAAAGACACAATTGTAAGGTAGAATAGAATAGAATAGAATAGAATAGAATAGAATAGAATAGAATAGAATAGAATAGAATAGAATAGAAT